>JANHGL010010055.1:0-40722 GCA_024611195.1 Ceyx melanurus | reverse complement strand
GGTCCAGGACGACCAGGGAGACCTTTTAAACCCTTTGGTCCTGGAAACAGAAAGAAAATGCGTAAAAAAACCCCAAACCAATCTGGAATTCTTTACCCATGGACTGCTGAGTCACCCACTGATCTGATACAAGGAGCTATAGCACTTTTTGAGGATTCAATCATGTGAGGGCAAGAAGATTCCAAATAATGCAAAACAAATCACTGAAACATTCATGAAAAAGTAGACAATGTTAAACCAGTTAATCTAGTTCAAATACAAATAATCTCTATCAAGCTGAACTTACTGTTTGCTACACTGAATCCATCGGTCTCCATCCTTGCCACAGTTTCCTTTTTTTGTGCCTTCTGTATTAAGCTTTTCATAACAAAATTTGTCAGATCCTGAAGACTCTGTTGATGAAAACAGGGAAAGGAATTTATATTTCACAGGCAATATGAGAGCTTTGAAAACCTGCATAATTTATTACAGCAGTTCTGTATTTTTTTTTAATGCAAAAAAGCAGATGTGTATGTACACTAACGGTACTCTCCAGTGGGAACCTAGCAGACTGAACTGCAATGCCTATAGATGGCTTTTCTAAAATAATAATTAGTATCAAATTGACTCTGAACTTTTAAAAAAGCAATCTCCGCAGTGTCTGTATTGTCTTCTGCATTGGAATTTATCTGAATTTATTTAATTTTGTTCAGTTTATTACAGTTGCACATAGCTTTAACCTAGTTGTTACACTGCAATTTGTGATCTGTATTTCAGGAGATGAAAGATTTTATTACACATGGCATATACTATAAGCATATCTTCTGACATCAATTCAATGGTTTTTTTTTTCAGATGTCACAAAGCAAACAAGTTTCTCTGAACAGAGTGCAATTTCTACTGGCTTTTAAGAGCAGATCTCTGAACTAACAGGTTTAAACCAACAATTATTTACTAACAAGTCAATTTCTGCTTTTGCTTTTTCTAAAAATCAATTTAAAAAAGAAAAAAAAACCTACAAGTATAGAGGAAGATACAATAATAAATATGACAGAGTAGTTTCAGTAAAATCATCTGTACAGAAGACAAACCAAGTGTTTTACAAAGAGACACTGGAACAGGTTGCCCAGAGAGGTGGTAGATACCATCCCTGCAAACATTCAAGGTCAGGTTGGACTGGGCTCTGAGCAAGTTGATCTAGTTGTAGATGTCTGTGCTCACTGCAGGGGAGCTGGACTAGATGACCTTTAAAGGTTCCTTTCAACCCAGCCCATTCTATTATTAATTCTATGATTTTAAAAATACAAATGTGTGAGATACAAAGAAATAATAATTAAAAAAAAAATGTTGGTTTTAATGTTATCAGTTAATATGAGGGTCAACATAAAAGCTCAAGAAGAAATCAGAAGACAAAGAAAGTGTTGTTTCCTTCCAATTTTACACTTATATAGAATACTTTGTATTGTGTAAGATGAAACAATAAATG
Organism: Ceyx melanurus; assembly: GCA_024611195.1. Taxonomy (NCBI): domain Eukaryota; kingdom Metazoa; phylum Chordata; class Aves; order Coraciiformes; family Alcedinidae; genus Ceyx; species Ceyx melanurus. The sequence continues at coordinate 39,257 of JANHGL010010055.1, read as the reverse complement.
GTAAAACTAAATCTCTCCCATCCCTAGAATAGAATTATTCTCCTGCCTCAAAAAGGCAGTGTCAGCAGTGGCAGTTTTGATTAGACAAAATACACAAGAAAACTTTAAGAGCCAGAATACAGGATATCCTGATAGTTCTGTGCTGCTGAACTGTCTCAAAGTCATTATGCAGAACATTTATCCAAAATATCTCAGCTGCAAGCAAAATTCATTGCAACTGCAATTATATTTAACTCAAGCCCTCTGGACTTAAAATTTACACTACATATATTTAAATTTACGCCAATATGCTAATTTTCCTGACTTGTAGGATAGTATAGCAAAGAAAGGCAAAGTGGAACAGCTTTAGCATGAACCACTGCAAGGATGATGGAATTGACAAACACCCTTCCAAAACCCAAAATCATCTGTTTTGAAATACACCAAAGTCCTCAAACCCATTTGTTGGTTTTTGTTGGGTTTTTTTTCCCCCTGGTAATGGTAATATGGAAAATACTTTGCATCTTTTCACATCTAATTCCTCCAAAGTTCAACATTTGCTGCCCTACCTATGTCTACAACCACATCAGAACTATCTCACTGTCATCACTCCTAAACTCAAAATTTCAACTGGCAATCAAGCCATAGTTTCTCACTGCAATCTACTGAGTAGAAAACATTGTCCAACACTGTCCAGTTGGACTTACAGTGGCAAGAACAAAAAATAAGAATACTAAAAATACAAACAAAGGCAGGAATGATAAAAAAATAAAATACATTTAAGGTAAAGTCAACCTACTCGATCCCCAGATATATTTGCACTGATTATCTCTTGTCTTGCATTCACCATTATAGCAACGACCCTAAACAAAACACAACATGTTAGCAATGAGAATGAAACACTATTTTCATTTTCTTCCCCTCCCACACCAAATGTCTCATGTTGATTCTTCTTGCACATGCTGGGATGTGTAATAGTTTTTGTGAATTTGGGTAGATGGAGTTTTGGCCCATACTATCACTGCCAGTTTGTGTCCAGTACACACTGACATTTCAGCAGCTGCTTTATACTTTCCATTTAAACAGTTGTTAAGTAACTTATTAACATGGAGTGTGTAAAATGTCTACATGTAAAATCTATTTAGAGTGCACAAAGCACAAGAACTTCAATATCCATAAGACAAAATTTATGAAGAAATATGGAAGACAGGATTGAAATTGAAAGATTGCTTGTATTTGGTTGACTGATGCTGTGCAATCATCTTAAAACATTGCTTACCTGATTAGAATCACAGGCATACCCATCTTGTTTATGAAGATTTGGTGGACACTGAAAACAAATACTATTTTTTATCACATGTAATGCAATAATACATCAAAGAATCACATAAGGAATTTTGCCAGTTTTATAAGTCAGCTGCACAACATATTAACATAATTGGTGCAGGAATCATTGTAGCTACAAATACATATAAAAAAGAAACACCTCGAGCCATGAAATACAAGTTTTGAGTCTAAATTTCTGCATATTCCAAGTAGAAATTAAGGAGGTGAGGTACTCAGTAACAGTATACTTGGTAGCTAATACTGAGGTCGTGTTTGCAACACTGCCACTGCAGTTCCACTAAGAAAGTTGGCAAGGACCTAGCTGGAGCCTACCAGTCTATTGCTTCCAGACCTGTCTGGTTTTTATGATGTTGTCATGGAAACATTTTTGGTGTGAACAAGTCATTAGGTCTAGAAGCCTCAGATTACTGACACTAGGAGCAGACTATTCTCAAAGCTTTTCCTAAAAATGTCCATAAAATGACCTGTGAAGATTTGGGAAGGGTATGCTGCTGCAAGGTACCGTACACCAAGGGCAGCCTTTTTTCCCCCATTAAGAATGCTTCATCTACAGAATCAAAGATTTATATTACAGTCTCAGGAACAGCTACATATCTGTAAGTTTAGACATATCAGGTAATAATATAAAAAGAGGTTACTGTTAATTTATTGGCATCTATAATTACAGTCAATGCCCAGAGAAAGACATGGTATCTATCCTGAATCTTACTTTTTCATAGCTTTAAGAATATACATAACCTTGAAACTAAATACTCAGTGTGAAAAAGGAGCATATCACCTAAAGGGCCAAAGTTGCTGTGAGAACAGAAGATGTACAGAATGTTGGCTATTTAAATAAATCAAGTTAAAACAATCTGTTGGTTGCTGTTTATTCATATAGTTTTTTAATTAGCCAAATGCTTTCAAGACAAATGTGTAAGATCTAGATCTACAGCTATAAAGCTTTTGCACACTTAAAAAACATAACTCTTTATACAAGTCTTATGAAGAGTGTGGAGGGAACTGTGGGAACTACTGTCATTTAGTCTGGAGAAAAGGCTGGGGGGAGGCCTTACTTCTCTCTACAACTACCTGAAAGAAGGATGTAGTAAAGTGTGGGTTGGCTTCTCCTCCCAAGTAACAAGGGATAGCACAAGAGGAAATGGCCTCGAGTTGCATCAGAGGAGGTTTAGATTGGGTATTAGGAAAACTTTCTTCACAGGAAGGATTGTAAAGCACTGATAAGGACTACCCAGAGAAGTGGTTGAGCCACTTCCACACAATGGAAGTATTTAAAGGTTGTGTAGATGTGGCACTTAAGGATATAATTTAGTGATGGACTTGGTAATGTTAGGTTAATGGTTGGAATCAATGATCTCAAGGGTCTTTTCCCAACCTAAATGATTCAGATATTCTATAATCAAGTAGTTGTAATGTTCTAAATTTGTATTTTAAAATCATTTATTTCATAAACCCTTACTGTTACTACCTATGAATCCATTTACATTTGCAGACCAGGCAAAGAGTAAAGGAGGATGTTTGACAAACTATACAAATATACAAAATCTCATGAATTTTTAGAATAGCCAAATAAACCTATGGAAGTCATATTTTAAGTCAATTTTTTTCTTTTATTCTTTTGTTAGAAAAATACTTTTAGGACTAAAAAAGAGCACCCTGCAGTTATTTGGGTATGTAAGTGTGCAGTTTGTTAATGTGGATTTTCATCTTAAATTGATATAAAAATAAGTGCAAATGAACATCAACAGTGCAAGGAGAAATGGTTTCTGCATACATACCTGACCAGAATCTCCAGTGCAGAACTCTGCAATATCACATTCATTCACAGCATATCGACAGTCATAGCCTCGTGGGAAAAACTAGAAAAAGAATAATATAGTTCAGAACTAAGATTATGTCTACATAAGTTGTTCCTTTACATTCTAAATAAAATAGACATTGAACTGTAAAAGGATACATGACTTCCATGGACAACAGAAAAAACAAGGGAGATACTGCAGCAACACTCACAAGACATGATGTATTACAGCAGGGTCCATCGCTACAATGAGCTCCATTAGAAAGAGAGCACTTCTTACAACAGTCTGCATAGCATTCCTGAAGAAAATATTAAGCAAAATTTTTAGTTTTCCATTTTTAAATAAGTTTTTGCTTCACAATATTTCCAGCAAACTATTACGAGTCAGCAAACAAAAGATTTAGTTCAGGCACTGATGACTTGAAATTATCAGCTGGAAGTATCCTTTGCAATTCTCAAATACTAGCATAAAGGGAAACAGTAGCCTATATGCTATAGCAACAAGGAGATTCTCATCTTCTGAAGCCTATTAATGGGTGTGGAATAGTCTGTGCCAAATCCATGCTGCTTAGTCAAAATTAATTCATGCAGAAAAAAGATTAAGAACTAATTATGAGTTAAATTATATTTAAATACTAGAACTCAAATCTACAGGGCAAATAAAAAAAATTAAAAGGAATATTTCTACAATAGAAAAGATAGTTTACTTATTCTGTCTGAACACAGGCACCTATTTCCACCTATCTCACCTATCTCTCCAGGAGTTTAGCACTCCAGGCACACTATCCAGGAAAAGTGAAGGGGTAAGAACCTCTACAGTGCAATTCAAAAATTGATGAAAAACAGCTACATCTTGCCATTATGCTAATAGGAACTGTTCTGAGGACACTCTTTGCACTAATTTTCACTTGAAAAAATGTCTTAACGCGGGTCTTTCATGAAGTTGTTCCCTAACAATAAGCAAAACAAACTAATTTCCATAAGTTTTCCCCCTACCTTACCAATCACATAATGTATCTTAATCTATTTTGTAAGAGTGACTTGCAGAGTAACATAGAACTCTACTTGCCATTCGGAAACCGCAATCACATTCTTCTCCTGCTTCTACATATCCATTTCCACACTCAGTGGTTTCAAAGAGCTGAAAGCAAAAAAACACATCCCCCCAGAAAAGTAAAACGAGTGTCAAATTACTTTCTGTCATGCACAACCTACTTCCACAGAGCTACAGGAACACGGTCCCAGAGAACAGACATGCAATGCCACTGCCATGGGGAAGGCAGCATGTTTTTCAAGTGCTGCCAGTCAGAATTATTTGGAAATGAAAGATGTACAGCTAAATCAATTGAATGCTAGCACTCTTTAGGGTACTGATCTCAGAAAATCATGGTAAACAGAGAATACAATAATACTTAAGGTGATAGCAACTGAATTTCATTCCTATTCTATGGACTCTCATTTCTCTGACAATTCCTACAAGCAAGGCAGCAATCTCTTCTCTGGGGTCTACTCAGGTAATAGCTGCTCATGCAATTACCTGCTGTCTATTCCAGTGTAACATGTTTGTGCATGAAAACAATAAACATTAAGAAACATTGCCAAATGGAAGTTTTATGTACCTTTTTAGTAAGTTAGTATATCACAACCTCATATATATAGTGCTAAACAGTCAGTTCTAGGATCAAATACATACAATACAGATAAATTCTATAGTTCAGGATGATATAGATTCTACACAGATTTTATTAATGTTTATGATTGTTCATGATTTTGATTAAAGGCAATTTAAGATTTTTTTTTTCAGTCTTGTCACTGAAATCACTTTGAAAAACCTTGTCTGTTTTAAATATAATAATTTTGCTTTAATCCTGTACGAATATCAGGAACCTCCAATTTAACTGTGATACCAATAGAAGAAACACATTCAACACATTCTCTACCTTACCACCCGATCTCCAAATAATAGGATTGAAAACACTGTGCAATTTCTTTTTTCGCTGGACAACCATAATTAAAAAATGAAGCTCTATTTTTCTTACTCCCTACTTATCCCTTTCTATAAGAAATCATACATTCTTATTCTATCAGAAAGATTGATATACTGGGAAAAGATTAAAAAAACATTCTAAAAAGAAAAAAAAAAATTAGTTACTTGTGCAAGGTGGTGATCTACCAAAGGATACAGGACAGTAAACAGAACAGCCTAATAGTCTCATGTGGTACTAAATTCTACAAGGATAGGAAGTTTATCATCATGATTAAATAGAATATTAATACTGTGGATTGACCTTACTTTTCAAAAGAGCCACATGGAGTATTTTTATACTACTCAACTTTAGAAGGATGTCATGCTAATATTGCCTTAGAAAAAAATTATGACCTTGATGATTTTTTTTTTGAAAAAAAAAAAAAAGTAATGGATGGTACAAGGGAACAGTGATAAATTAAAGTCTGTGAGATGTGTATCAGAAATGAAGTTAACGTTGAGAACAGCTAGAAGCTGCTACTGTCTATCAAGTAAGCTATTGATTTCTAATTCCTAGTGTGTTAGTTGGCATTCTTTTGCCAGGCAAAAAGTCCAAGAATTGAGTGTATATGGAGAATGCACTATTACCTCACTTCTGGATTTATTTTCAGTACTTTCATCTTAATAAGTATTTATGCTGAACAGGGATGTATCTAGCTTTGGAAAATCAAGCGCAGTATATCAAGCTGCATAAAAGATTATTTTTAAAGTTACGGTAATGAACATTGCAAAAAATACCTCAAGAAAATATCCACAGAGATATCTGACTAAGAACAGGTGGGTGTCAATGAAATGATTACATTTTCATTACAATGTTTAGAGGTGCAGACTACCAACTTCTGTATTACCTTTGTTGGTCTGTTGAAAAGACAGGCACCTCCTCCCCGAAGTAAAAATTCTTTGTATTCTGCAATGCTGCATTTGGAGAATTTCCTGGAATGGTATACCCTAAAATGGCAAAGAATTAGCTGAGTAAATGCCTTGAAACACCAACAGTTACTTACAGTGGGTGGAGGAGTCAAAACATTTTTAAACCCCAGTTTCTTACAACCACTGTGTTGAACAGTATGTCAAGTTCAGTCCATATTCTCAAACAATAAAGTCACACCAAAAGAGATAGTTTTTAAACATTCTGCATTTTTAGATTTCTAGTATATGGATCTACATTATATGAAACTGCAGTCTTCTAATCTTCTCAATAAGGTGAAACCACATTATCATAATGACTACTATGCACCCTCCTGATTGTATACATAATCCAGTCTTCTCAAACATTTTCTGTTGCCTGTAGTTTCAGTTTAAAAGATTAATTACATTACAGATCCCTGATTTTGTGTCAGGTTTTTAGAACTATTCAATTTATCTGATCCTGTTAATAAGGTTGATTTTGAAGTAAAATTAATTGTAGTTATAAAAAAAACTGTATCGTGTCAGACTACAAACCCCAACTCTGAATTTGGGCCCAAAAATATTCCCAGGAAAGAGTAGAGAACAGAACACTGTACTACTATTTATAGAGTATGTTTTCCAGCTTCCACTTTGAACTCAATGATAGTCTCAAGTTGCACCAGCGGAAGTTTAGGAAAAAATTCTTCACAGAAAGTGACGTAAAGCATTGGGGAAAACATACAAAAACATACATATGAAAATATATTTTATTAGTCTTTTCTCACAAAGAAACTGATTTCTTTAATAGCCATGTTTTGAGATCTAGGAATGAGAACTATTCACACTATTAAAGATTATGCTATAAGGAGGTTCTGAGGTTCTCCATTACTAACCTAGCAGCTCACTGCTACTGAGCTGACATTTTCCTACCGAATTATTCTATATCTAAAAAAAAGTCTTCTGATGCTGATGTGAATTCAGTGAAAAGGCTTTATGCTGCAGTCAACTCCTCATTCTTTTCATCAGTTAGTCCTTTTTCAGCTTCTGGATGACCATAATTTGCTCCTGGCAATTTTTTTAGTTTTTGTTTTTGTTACCTTATCTACAGAAGAGATTTATTCCACAGACTTTCCTGCTGGCATTTCCATCCAAGACTAATGAGTTCACCATAGGAAGGAAGCCAGCATATATTCTGATCAATGACTGACTTTGGATTTTCTTTGGAAACTTATTGAAGAATATTCTGTTGCATTCATACCATGGCTGAAAATTACAAGTCTATAGGAAAGCTACCTAAGTAATTCTAATAAAGAACCAATTTCCAAATGCCATATAAAGAAACTAAGCTGCTTCTGTCTTAGTTATAACTAATTTCCTCTATTATTTTCTCACAAGCTTCCACAGAGAGCAAGAACTCCAACAGTAGGATATTTAAAATACTCAAAAAGCTATGTTTCAGAAGCTATTTTTTTTTAATTAGTTGCTTACAGTACAGAGAACAGAATCTTTAGCAGTGTGTGAGAATAGAGAGCAAAGAAACATGGTTTTCTCCCATATAGATGTGCTTCCCACTCAAAACTTCACTGACTCTTTAGCTAAGGATTGAGAGCACTTGCTGAAAGTTTCTTGTTTCTACTTTCATTCAGTGAAGGAGAAGCAGAGAGATCTGTTCACTGAAAATTAGAAATTTTAAAGAATTGAGGGAAAAATATAATTAAAGTTTAGTAGGAAATAGAAATATCACCTATCAAAACTATAGTACAACACTTTTTCAGTTGCATGTAAAAATATAGTATTTAGATAAAACATATTGGGTTTATTAAATGAAAAATATACAGTCTTTACTTTTCCATCATTTTAAATACAGGAAAGCATTAGTGAACACACCGTAATTGAACTTCCAAATTTAATGAGTAACTTCTGAAAACATGAATAGCAAAGGGAATGAACTGCTGAAAATTGAAATAATAGATCTGAATGTGTGGGTTATTCTAACTGCTTCTATTTTTTCATTTATTAGTACTAACTTGTACATACAGACAAAATACAGGCTAAATAATACATACAGACAACACTGAAAACATGAATATGACAAAGTAAGCTATGAACTCACATCTTATTGAGGACCAGAGTCCTCAGTTACTGATAGTTATGACATACCCTGTTTCCTCCATGATGCAGCCACCCCAGGATTCAGTACAGTCACACTCTTCTCAGACAAGACCAAAATACAACAGAAAAGGAAAGCAGTTATAAATATGCTTACAATAAATATAAAATACTCACTAGAAAAATGGACTTCGACTAATTATACAAGTTAGATGGTTGCTCAGATATACAGATTCTAGCCATAAAAAAGAAAACAGCCCACTTGAACAAATAGTCTTAACATAAAACGTGGCTTCAAACTACCATATGTGCACATTCTTAGACTCAACACAAAGTTTCAGGCAATACAGAAAAATAAAAATAGCTGGCAATGTTCCTCCCTGCATGCTCTGAAAAGAGGCAGTACAAAGGTATGTGCAGTAGATGTGATACTTATGCTTAAAAAAGTTTCTGTTTCCTCCCCACTAAAATACATACAGAACACCCTGAAGGAGAATTGTTATTGGACAGGTAGCAAATTGAGCAAATGTTCCCCTGGACTACATTACAGCTGCTTTTTCTTCAATCATAAATCAGGAAATTTTGTATTTTAAGAAATCTGTAATAATTCTATAGGAATTACAGATATCATTATGATAGATACAGAGTTGTCAGTTAAAATAATGGTATTTTTATCATTATACCATTGAATATTGTTTACAAATCTAACTTCCTGACACAGGTCATCACTGAGGCCATTGTAAAAATGAGTGTTAAACAGGTGGCTCATGTTTTGATTTGGTGCATGTATTTCCAAAAGTAGTAATTCTTGTTCTACAGTTACACTGTTTGGTATTTGTTTCAAATATTACATATGAAGAGTTTATACATTAGCTAGGGAGGACAAAAAGAAGACTCCATGTCCATGTACATACTCGGTTTTCTGGCAGCTGGTTCCCATTGTATTCCAAGGTTCTGAGCAAGACTTTGTGCTAGTTCCTGTGCCATGGCCAAAGGGAGGCCATACTGCATTTCAAGAGGAGTTAAAATAAAAAAAAAAAAAGAAAAAAGAAAATGTAAGTTACTGTAATGAATACTACACCGGCTCATTCTGGCTTACCACATACCTACTATTTCAGTAATTCTATACATCCAATCACAATTTCGCATTCATATAAGGAAGAGAAACCCCATGAAATACTTAGAAAAAGTTTCCTATGAGGGAATCCCTGCCCGCTGGTTAACCTACAGAAATAAGTCTGATCTATATGTAATATAGTTTTGTATAATATGATTAACCCATGTTAAAATAGGTAATTGTCATTATTAAACACTGCACTGAAGAAAAAAATAATAATCATAATTTTAAAAAATCAATACACATAGACATAATCTTTCTAGTTTTAACATTACAAAAAATCAGTAAGAATTACATGTCATCGGCACCTCAGATCAAGCCTCTAATACTGAAAGGATCCAAAAGTGCTATATTTCAAATACTCTTACCTGAGGTTTTTGAGTCTATATTTTTGTCAAATATACTAAAAGCCAATTTTAGATCTTATTAAGAGAATAATGCAGACAGGAGGAATATTCTTTAAAAGGAAGAGCACAGTGAGAAGTAGTTTAATAATGACAGAAGAAGGTTTCTGTGAAAATCATAGCTTTTTAATAAGCAAATTATCATTGAAGCCTTAAATACTGGAACACATAAACACTGAGGTTATAATGCACAGTTTCTATTTTATTTCACTTTAGTAATGAAAAAAAAAAATTACCTCATTCACTCCTACTCCTCTGGTAACAGAGCAAACCCCTCCAAAATAACTTAAGCTGCTCCTTTTGTAATGAAATGTCATATTCCTTACAAAGAAAATACAACACATTAAGTACCAAGAACTTATTAAAAGATCACACTTTCACACATACTATGATACACTGCATGCACATTAATCCTCACCTAGCATGAAAAGCAGCTACAAGTTTACAAACAGAACACTGACATTGACGAGTTCATTAGATACAAACTTTAACAAAAATACTATTTTTACCTTTTAGAGTCAGATTCAGTCCCAACCCACAAAAAAAGCAAGCAGAAAAAGCTAGAGTACCAGATTCCTAAGAAAATACAACAATAACACTTCATTTTAAAAGATAACTATATATTCCAATTTATAATCTGTCAGAAAGGAATTCTGTACTGAAATGTATCAGTGTTAAGACTAGTTTAAATTATGGTCTTGATCCAAACCAATTCAAGTTCTTGCTTTAACTCCAAATGAAAAGACTGAGAAGAACACCTACATGGAAAATAATTTAATACTGCACTTCAACACTTACTGCCTCCTTTAATTTATTGATAATTGAGCCTTAGTTAATATAATCGCAAAGATATTAATTATATAATGTGTCAATACACGATTATGAATTATACCTATTTTAACTTTATAGGCATAATAATAAATCTACACCACCTTTGGCATGCATAGCAAATGACCCTAACCTTTGAAAATGAAATCATTTTTCAGTATCAGAATAAATGTCCGTTTTGGTTTTTTTTCAAATGATAGCATATTGCAGACAGAACATTATTTTTTTCAGAACATTCTGACAGCCATCTAAACTTTCAAACTGCAGCTAAACTATACTAAATACTTAAGGCTAGATGCTTTGAAGCATCTAGAACCACTGTTAGGTTGGCGGGAACTTCTGAAATTATGTAGTTCAACCCTCTTGCTCCAAGGAGGCTGAGCTGGAGAAGGCTGCTAAGGTCTTCTGAATATCTCCAATCACAGACACTCCACAGCCCCTCTGGGCTACCTGTTTCAGCATCTGACCACCTTCACCATGAACAGGTCATCCCCCCATGTTGAAATGGAATTTAAATTTGGTACCTTTGCCATGCACCTCTGTGCACCACTAAGAAGAGCCTGTTTGCCTGCTGACAAGTGCTTTAGCAAGTGACATAATACATGTATAAAAATAATTAACAAGGCACATCATCAGCACTTTGCATATGTTACGAAAAATGGAATTAGCATTGCAGTATAATGTCAGTATTAAGGCAGTGGAAATATGACAGATGCTGGAGGAAATTCTTCATTCCCTAATTTTATCTTCTGCAGAAGATAAGTAACAGTAGAATCCCATGGAAGACATTTGTCACTCTATCTTCATAGTATATATCATGCTGCTGGGAGAAGGCTTAAGATCTTTATGCTGCACACATTCTTACTCCTCTTTGCTTAGAATGCCATGAAGTAGAAAAATACTGTTGCTGAAGGTTGATGTTGTGCCTAATGATGCAAGTGAAATTTCCCCTACAAATGTGTCTCAGAAAAAAAATAATTAGAGCTCTAAAGGAAGAGACCTTCCACTAACAAATCATCAGGGCAGCTACATGTGTGAATTGACACAGTAACTGGAATGCACTTGTGGCAACACATAATGCTATCAACCCTGCCTTCTCCTGCTCTTTACTGGAATAACAGTACATCACACACCTGATTAGAAAAACTAGGTGTCCTTAAGGACTCATCAAAGACACTTCAAATATGTGACACTGTCTCCAGATTGCAAAGATATTAGAATTTCACTATAGATATATAACAACACAACCATTTAAAAACAGACTAATGTGTTAAAAACAGATTAAGCTTCTTAAGAAAGGCAGACGTTGATTGATGTATTGACTACCGAGTATAAAAGTAAGGAAGAGACAGGTAGACAAAAGCAGTAGACAGAGAAGAACATGAAACTGTAAGTCTAAACGACTGCACAGCAGTACATACGAGAGCAGGTGCACAGCATCAGCGTGCTGTCGGATGTAGTGCTGCCGGTATCTGGAGAAATCATGGAGCATCTGCAGAGGGTCAGGGTTGATATTAATACGATCTCTGTCTGTCCAAGTTTCCACAGCAACAAGAACCACTCTGGTGTTCAGCTGTTCTTTGTATATCTGAAGGCAGAGACAGGACAGGCACAGGAGTAGAACACTGGGTCAAACATGCACTGTTAGCCAGTAAGAGTAGAGCGGAAGGACAAGAGGGATAAAGCAGGAGGAAAACACGGGGAAATAGTTAGATGGGAATGCCTTGGATTTACTGAAAGTTAATAGTCTGATCAACATAAATTTTATGTTTTAGAGGACAGAAAAAAACATTGCTGCTCTTTTTTTTGAGCTACTCCCTTTGGTTTAAAGTTCTTATGTGAAATAATTCCACCACACAGTTTTGTGGAAAATCTGTACAAAAAACAGCAAAGAAGAAATGTAAAGGTACACTGGGTGATCTAAAAGGAAAAGATCTCAAAGAATAGTCAAAGCCAACTCTTAAGTCAAGATTAAATAATTTATCAGTTCTCCAATACATCCAGAATTTTAGATTAAATAATTTATCAGTTCTCCAATACATCCAAAATTTTATTCACATATTGTTTGATTTTAAATTATAGTATGATCACTTAATGTTACTCAAGTAATGTGAGAATAATTATTGTTTCTATAAATGTCACTATAGCAATAGACAAGGAAGTGACAATCAAGCCCTAGTAATTACAAAACAACTTTAAAATATCCATTTTAACTTTGCATACAATATTGATTCCAAAATAAAACTGCTGCTCTCTTTAGATACAGGTATATGGTTATTCAAAACTTGCACAGCAACAAAAATTTAATTCCTTTTCCACAACAGATAGTCTACCCATCAAAATAACCCATTTATAATGTACTACCATGGGATTTTGTTTGATTTTAAGCTATAAATACAAGATTTATAATGGAGAATTTTTATTCACACTCTCTTTTTCTCATAATAGATCTGTGTATCCTTTGTGAACTATACTGGCAGCTTCAACCACCTGGGGTTAGATTTGTTTTAGAAATCCTAACTTGTTTAAATCTCATTCTAAAACAGTGACAGATACTGAAGGCTTGTCAAATTTGAAATCCTCCCCTGCAAGTTGAAGTTGCAAGCTTTGAGAAGAACGCCAAGGATAAATTGGTGGTTTCTTACACACTCATGTCAGGCTATACTTCTCCAGCAGAACTGCAGATGAGTTCAAAAATATAATTTTTACAGCTGCTTATTTTTTTGAGTCTGGTATCTGCTAATGTTAACTTTTTTTAATACAGTGCTAAGCTAATGAAGTCAATAATACAGTTTTCAGAAAAGACATTTGGTACTTACAGCATCTACAAGGTTTACCACAGACTTTGCAAAATTGTTTGTGTATACATTTGAAGAACGGTGCCTTTTGAACTAAAAGGAAAAGAGGAAAAAGGAAAACACAATGATAATTATTTATTACAAATTCTTTAATTCTACAGCAAGAAAAGAAAGCTAGGATTTTAAGAAAGAGTAAGGGAAAACCACAAAGAACTCTTCATATCAGAGTCTATATCTCATATTTGAGGATCCCTGGAAGACAAATGAAGCCATCTGTGCTAGACAGCCTTTCATATTTACAGGAAAGTAGTGTGTAGCCCCAAGAAATATCCTTCTTCGAATCAGAGTTCAAATGTTTGAGACAAAATTACAGGTAAACATAAACATTACCTCAAAATTAAAAGGATGCTGTGCCTGTTAAAAATGTGCTTAACCCAATGAGATGAATATCAGTCTGTACTAGAACATTAAATGACTATAACTGTAAACATGAAAATCAAACCTTTACCATTTGTCCTGTGTACAGGTCTTTGCAAAGGCATCCTTTGCAAAGACTTCTGTACAATGCTTTTATGACAAGTAGCATTAGTTAAACAAAAAAAACAAAAAGGAAGAAGGAATGCATGGGACAAGTATGAGTTTGAGTGTAAAAATACTTAAGCTGAATATCTTAAGTTTTAACTGCTATTTTTTTTTCAATTTCTACAGACTTAGGTGAACTGTATTCCAAGTTCTGATTCCTAATTTCCATGTATGTCATTAGAATTGTTTCATGTCTTTCATCATCATGCCCCACAAGTCCCCTCAGTTCCAAGTAAATTTTTCCAAAGATGATGCTATTGTATCTGAACATTAGTCCACAACTTTCAAAAGAAGTGGGAAATTACAAATAAAATTGTGTTTACAGAATATGCTTTGCAGGCAGGAAAAATAAGTCTTCAAAATTTCACAGAAAAGTAACACAAAATTGTATATCTTAGGATGTACATTGAGATGAGTGTCCATCTCACAGGACTCTGCTTCCTAGGGAAAAAAGATACTAGAATAAAATAATGGGGAAGTGTGGCTTTGTGTTTTTTTTTCTTTAGAGACAATCCCCAACTTTCATAGAAATGGAAAGAAAAAATAATATGCTTTGCAAAATGTTCCTTGTTTCCGTTAAAGTATTTAAATGCCAAAACAAAATTTGTGAAAATACAGCATTAACCACTTAACACGATGGCCTTAAAGGTTTAAGATATTCCTTTCAACTTGGAACCTTGCTGCAGGAGAGATCTGCCCTCTACTGGTAGGCAGAAAACCTTACAAATAAATTTAGTGAGCTCCTGGATTGGCAGGCTTTAACTCGTGAACACTTCCACAACTATATCTATTTTATTCCTTGAAAAGAATTATTATGTGCTTCTGGGTCACTGTCAACTCTGAAGCAAAAAATCTTGAATGCTTGTGGTCTAAAGTTCTAACTAATAAAGCAAAAGAAGAAACAACAGTTAGATTCTGTAATAAACATAGTGAACAGAATGGTTGTCCTTTAAACATGTCTGTAATACAAGAGGTCAGAGGAAACTGATAAAGAAATATCTCTTCATTAGGAACACCAACTACTGACCTCAAACAAGACAACAAAATGCCCATAACTTCAGTTATTGTGTGGTACCCCGCAACAACTGACACGTCAGCACTCTTAGAATACTTTCCTACCAGGTGACTGTACAAGTTAAGACATTTGAAGAAATTTCTTTCCTGCTCTTTCTACTCACTTGAATTCTCCCCACATTGCTGAGTTGATACAGATTAAATACAGGTTATTTTTTTCCCAGACTATTTTAATGATTTATTAAACAGATGAGGAAAACTTGTATTATCTGTCTACTCAGCACTGGAACTAAGTACAAAATACTGCATCCTGTCCTGATATCTGCTATTTCTGGCCCTTTTAAAAATCATCCTTCATTGTTGACAAAAGAGCCCACAGCAACATGTAGTAGAATGAGAGGTGTAAGGAACTTACTTTTCAATTTTACATCACATAACAAACACTTTCTGAATCAACTTACCATGCACTTCATTATTAATCCTGTTTACAAGCATAGAATGCTCGGGAAGAGCAAGCAGATAGTTTTGTCTAATATGCTTTGCTGCATTACAGTTTAAGTTAGTAAAACCTAAACTCCATGTAACAAGTTTTGACCTCTACTATTTTAAGGATAGGATGTAATTTTAGAGTATTTAGTGTGTTATGGACATAAATGTTTTGTTGCCTTACTTTGTTGGTTATGGGTATATTAAATTATCCATATGGCATCAAAGTATTTTGAATATATATCTCTCTTGAATATATAATTGCTGTAGAAAATCTTAGGTAACATTATTATTATGTGTTAGGGCCTAGACTGTGTCTTACAGTACAAATGTTAATGATTGCTGATAAAGAAAATATCTGACCCAAAAGTAGCTGATGCAGCACAGTGCTGTACATCACCTACAATGATAATCAGAGGGAAGATTACCATTGAATTGATGTACTTACCATTTTATGGTCATTGACTATCATGAGCTCCAGATATTTCATTTCTTCAAAGATACCACGAGATACCTGATGGATTAAAAAAATTCTTTGAGAAATCATGACAAGGTCATGATTTTCAAGAATAACTGCAGCTGATTTAATAGGATTACCCATAAATACTATGTAGAGCATGTAAGCCTCTAAAAACTGGGTCAGACGTTCAACTAAGGTAAATACTCCTAGCTCCAGTAACTTATTAAGTTATGACAGACACTAGCTGAGAATCTGAGTCACATTATGAAGAAGGCTTACAGTCCATTCTTTTTACTTCAGCACAGAAGCTACCACTGCTTCCCTCCTCTCTTATTTTCACAATGGAGAAATATCTCAAACACTAAAAACCTTTGGCCTATTGTACTATTTATCACAGATTTAGTAAGGAAGAATTTACTAAAAACAGATGCACCCTCAAAAAATATGCTGTTGATTGTGCAACTCAGTGAAGAAATAAAGATTAATCTTCTTTAACTCAATTATTCCCCTAACTGACACACATGCAAATGCAAATCATGAGGAGTGTCCACTTCTACTTCTGTTGTCTCTATTACCCAGTTCTAGGTGTCCTCCTTTGGATTTTTAATTTATCCATGCTATTTAACAAGCTAAGTGAAAAAGTCAGGTACCTCCAAAGTAGTCATTCAAAGCTATTATTTATTCTCAAGCAGATTCAAAACTTCTAAATTCATTTTCCACTACTAAGCTTACATTCAACTGATGTATAGTATTGCTGTAACTTTAAAAAGTCTATCCACTTTTCTCTAAATATTCTATTTTTAAATATTAATCTTGTTTTATCATTTGATAGTTGTATTATGTGACAATATTAAGCTACCAAAAATACTTTTGTAAAGCCTATGTTCTCTCAATATTAAAAAAAAAGGTGAACTTAAGTGGTTATGTGTTTGTTTTTCTAAATGGTCTTAACTCAATCACACTTCTACTCACTGCTCTCTTTCTTCTCCTTCGCCTCAGCCACTGTAGTTCAGACAGAAAGGGCCATTCAGAACTAGATTCAGTCTCTGTACAAATTACAATTTAAGAATTTTCATGACATTCTTTTAAACTCCTTATGTACACTGTCCAACACAAAAATAGATTAAGATCACCAAATTAGAGGAACCTTTGTTATCTAAAAGTTTCATTTCTTAAAATACACCAAAAAAACCTCATATCAAAACTCAAGTCATTTATAAATCTAAAGTTAGAAATAAAGCATGCAAGGGCAGGAATAAGAGATTGCAACCTAGTCACAGAATATAGATTTTCTTCTATCCCATGTCCTCAATAGCATTCACTGATTAAATGAAATGATTAAGAGAAGAAAGCTAAATACAAGTCTTCAAGGGTAGAAATCTTTCAGTTGCTTTTTGACAACTCCAAATTCCATTACAATAACCATGATACAAGTCCTTTTTCTGCATAGCCATCAATCTTAGACTGTTAGCCTAGTATTAAAATTTTTCAAGTTGCATATACTTGATATATTGATATCTCCAATATCAAAAACATTGTAACATAAAAACATACCAAGGTCCTGAAGCTGCTTGGAGGCTTGTGTTCCGTAAGTTCTTTGGATGATATGTGGCCTACTTTTACTTTCCTGATAAAAGAAAAAATAGGTGACATTTTCTTTTAATTAATAACGTCATGTGAAAAGTAACACACTTCTTTCAGTACTTATAGTTTTTATTATTTTCTCTTAAAATGAAAGAAACCACAGTACCAATTTGGCACAAATTATTTGAAGCAATCTATTTGCAATCCTAGGCAAATCATGGACCCTCTCTACTTTAGAACATTTATTGCCCTACAAAACTGAAGTATCACAGATGTCTCTGAGATAATTTGAAAATCATTCCTGTAAAAGCCTTAGAGACCACACTGTTTGTTCCAATAAATCAGAGAATACATATCTAGTAGAAATCTTCTTTCAACCAATATTACTATATAAGATTAAAATGTATCTTTCCAATTGCGGCAAATGGGAAGAAGCTAATAATACAATTATTTCACTCTGTATTATTAGTGTACATAACACCTAAAAAGGAGAAGACTTTTAATGCATATTTTCTGTAGAAGTCTGACATGCCCCAAATTATCACAGTTTGGTATCTGCTCTAGAAAATCATTTTAATTCCGTACACGTCCTCCGCAGAGCCTGACAAAACAAGGAATTCTTTTCAAACGATAGGATGCTACTGTTCTACAACTTCCAAAGTAATATGTAACACCTAGGGGGAGGTGGGGGGGGTGAAGAACTAAACTTTATATAGTATCAACTACAGTTAAGATTAATCAAGCTGAGTAAAGTATATGGTGAAGGTTGCATCCAAGAGATTTATCTCACATAGTACAATTAAAAATGAGCCTCTGAAAGCTCTCTGTAGCTGTATTATTTTGATCTTTGTCAGTTTTGGGAAACATTCATCTCATCTGTTGTCTTATCATTTAGAATTCCACTTGAGTCCTCAAGAGTTGGCAGGTAGCATGTCACTTTCACAACTTAACTTTTGCTCTGCTTCCAACTTTTACTGAAATACCACATTAAGAGAGGGACCCCAGTGCCCTTTGTTCACCCAAACAGTTTAGTCAAATTCTCCTTTGCCTGCTGTATGGATACCATTGTGTAATTCCCTGAATTTAGTGATTTAGTGTATCTGTGCTGTCACTTTTCAGCCTTACAAACTTGAACACGTGCTACATCAAAATGCATCACATAGCTTAACACGTGGCATGTAAATATTTTCAAATATTTGAAACACACAAGACATACAGATCTACCTGGTTTTACTATTGACTATGAAATTGAGTCAGATCTAATCAATTATTTTTTAGGAACAGCTATATTACCTAACACGAAGTACAAAAATAATAATTAGCAAGGTCTTTGTGTAAATGCAGTCCCATGTGCTGATTCAGCATAGTCACATATTTTAGTATGCTGGATCAGAATCATTTAAGCTATGCAGCAACCACTAACTTAACCCATATAAAGTTTAAGATACCCAGATATAATTATATACTTCATTAAGTTCTTTGTGGAAACATGGTAGGTCAAAAGCAACCTCCTTTATTGATTTATTCTAATAATTGTACATGCTATTCCTTGAGTCTTTCCCAAATGAAGTAAATTAGATAAAACCAAACTTACTGCATTGGGGGTCAGATCCATTGGTTCTATCAAATACAGGTAGGTGCTGTCTTCAAACATGCCACTAGAACACGGAGAAAAATTATATTTAGGATCACATGGCAATTAATGTGACTCCAGGATATTTTTCACTAGATAAAACCAAACTTAGGGCTGAAATACTAATCAATATAATAATAAATTTTATATGTGTTCATTACTACTGCATGTGATTAAAGATAAGAATTTTAAGGGATCAGGGACATTTTAATGAACCAACATCAAATGAAATATCTGTGTAATGTTAAAGCACCAAAAAGAGTAAAGATTTAACCTCAGAAAGATAAAGTCCTAAGACACACGTTAGCGTGTGGAATATAATCAACAGCTGAGTTGCACTTAATAATAACTAATTCTAGTATTCCTTACATTTTTCCTTTTACAGTCTAATAAAAAGATCATTTTTTTCTACTGTCTGACAATCATAGATGAATACTGAGCATGCAAAGTATTAAAGTAAGTATTTCTTTATTCTTTAACATAATAAGTCATCTGGTGAAATATTTATTTGCACTTACCATATTCAAAGGTTGCATGAGACAGCATCAAAAGACTTTAATCTAAATAAAGCTAAAAACAATTGATAGCAGTTTGGCATAGCTAGTATTGGTGTTTCAAAACTTCAAAATTTGGGGGGCCTATAGAGTTTCAGTCCCTCATAGATTAAGAGATAATATATAATAGCCTTAGTTGAAAAATTAGAACGTGCACTTACTGAAGTCCATTACAAGTTGAAAGAGCAACTTTGGAATCCTTGATGCCTCTGATATTTCCATGGTAGTAACAATGCTCTCCACCCTAAATGTTTAAAAACAGTCACACACAAATTTACCTTAATTTAACGTTTATTGCTTAAAACCACAGCAAAAAGATCTAAAACCCTGCATTAGATAAAACTTCAGAGAAAGCAGCGATTACTAAAGTAAATACCAATTACTAGCTTTATTTGCTTAAAGAAAAAAACTGTGCCCAGTAACAACTAATTTATGTAAGTCCTCAAACCATAACATTGGTTATTCTTTTGTTGAAGTCAGAGCATTCTTGCTCTTTTAAGTGTATTCCTTAGCTGTAAAGTGACTCTATAAAAATATTATATAATACAGGTTCCATGAGCATCAAATTGTTTCTTGATGCCTTACAGGTCTGTTAAAATTACAAGTAATACCATATCAATTACCTGGCACATGCTTGACTGAGATATGGATTCCATCAACTTTGTCTCACAACGTGTCAATTAAAAAGTTACATAATTAGACTGTAGGTGAAATATCACTAAGAATGAATGAGTCAGAAAGTGAATCCAGTTTAGAAACAATTAAGTGTACAGTTGCATTTTTACTGGTAGGGTCAATTCAATTTCAACTGCATAAAATTTGAAATAGATACAAACACCAAATTATTCACAACACAGCAGGTTTTTTGTGTTTTCTAAGGAAGTCAGCAATCATGTTTTAGTCAAGGTCTGGTCTTTTATTTTAAAAATAATAACATTTAAGTTACATACAAGTATGTATAAATGTTAGAAGCTTAAAAACAAACCCACACACACAATAAACAAACCATAAAAAAAAATAAAATAGGCAAGCTACATCCAAACCTGCAATCTAAAACCTCAGTTCTCAAAGACCCTAATAATATGAAGTAAGGGAGATCCTACTGAATACTGCAGTGCAAGATTTGAACAGTCAACAGATGGAGGGACAGGGATTAATAGAATTAGTGCAAAATGTGTTATCAAATGGGCATACAGTGAAGGTCTGTGTTTAGCCTTTCACCTCTCCACAAGAATGTAAAGGAAATCGCAACGTGCATATATGTTGAGTACAGGTCAAAGCAGGAGACCAAAATACTACAGAGAAGAATTGGTACATTCTTCAAATCTTACAAGTTCCAGGAAAGCCTTGCTGAGATGCCAGCTGAAGTCTAGTGAATGCTACATGTTTTCCTCTGAATTAAAAGTGGATGTTCCCTGGACCTGCCTGGTTTACATCATAGAATGAGATGAACTCTACTCCCTGACTGAGTCAGCTAGCTCCTGCGTCAGCTTTCCTTAATGTGGGCAGAGAACTTCAAGCATGCTCAGAATACACATAAGACAGTGACTGGACAGATCCTCACAAACTAAAGTTGCAGTGGTTTGTTGTTCAAAATGCTGACCATCACACGCCAATGACTCTTTCTGCCTAATAACTACAGTACTTATCCAATGCTTCCCAACTGCTGACAATTTTGCAAGTCACCTTGAAAAGAGTCAACTTGCATCTTCCCAACTTCTAAAGGTGTGCTCAAGCTCCAAAGCTACTGGTAACTTTGTATCAGAGCACTCTACATGAATTCTAATTCTCATGCTAAAGCAGACACGTTTTGTAGAAAACACAAAGATTTATTAAGTCAGAAAGAGGGAGCATGACTTTGTACTCCAGAGGCTAGGAAGCTTCTAGGAGGATGGCTTAACAGCACACTACAATAAATGAAGATGAGAAATTCAGAATTGTTTTGTCAGAGCAACATCTACTCACATACAAAAATTAGTAGTGTTAAAATAATCTTTTTAATTCTTTTTTTTTTTTTTTTAACTTTCTGTAGTTTCACAATTTGTATTTTTTTCTCTGTATGTTCTGGTTTTCTTCTATATAATGGAAGTAGACTCCTACTACACTATCAAGAGTTTTCTTTGATTGTAAACAGGTAAATAAAAAATACTTATTGTGACTAAGTGTAAAAGTGGCTTCACAGAAATGTTTAAAGAGTATATTTATTTTCTATCGACAGAAACGAAGCACACTGCTCCAGCTATCAAGTTGAGAAACCAAGAATTCCTCTGACTTTCTAAAGCATTATTTTTGACTCTTCTAAAGAAAAAGAACAAGTCAATTCAGAAGCTGTTAAATACCAGAGATTCTGCTGCTGTATAAAAGTTAAGCTAGAATGAAGAAAACTGAATGATACTAATTTACCTCATTTAAGTAGTTGCACTTTACTGTCTACCAACAATAACCCCAGCTAAACAAAAGATAAGAAGCATTCTCAAAAACTTTTTTTAAAAAGCCTTGTGTGGTTGTCTCATATTGTTTGGAAAACATACTATTTAGCATCAAAAATATTCTTAATTCTGGTGTCATATGTCATCTGAATTCTAACAAGTATATTGGACCCATTCCCTTTGCAACTACTCAAGGAAATATGAAAAATATAAATGCTTTTTAAGTATGCATAATATTATTTCTATTTTGTATCTTCTTTAATGAGTTGTTCAGGTTGTGAATGAAATTCCACGCAGATTATTGTGCTTAATTAAATCAAAGTACTACACAGAAAGCAATCACTACAGTTACCTTTCCATCAGTGAGACATCATAAGCCATGCTTTTTAACAGCTAAATCCTGATTATCTTTCTCATACAAGTAGCTTTTCAAGAATTTTTTTATCTTAAGAGTCATGGAGTAAAGAAGTTGCTGTTTGTTATTCAGTGTTTTCACTCCTGTAAAATAAACTACCCCTTTTAGAAAATATAATGCCTTCCATCAAGATCTCCCTTCTTTACATCCTGATCAGTAAACAGAACAATCTTTTACTTACTCAGGTCTAAAAAGGATTGAAAAGACCAGGGTACAGTCCTTATTTGATCTACACAAATTGTGTGTAGATCTTTTGAACTTATAATGAAGCTTTTTACAGATTAATGTGACCACAGGATTCCATTATTGTTTCTAAATAAATCAATTCAGAAAACAGTCCCTAGGAAGCTTTGATCAAGTTACTGCAGCATGCAAAGGTAGTCAGTCCATTTGCTGAGTCTGAAGTTCTAATATAATTTTCCAGTCAGATTCCTGATTCAGCAACCGCAGTGCTCAGTGCTAGTGCTGCAGCTGACAATTGCATGAGCTTGTCTAAATGCCAGAGGGAACTGTTTTCTTGCATCATTTTAGCATTTTTGCCTATTCTGCAGAGTACTGAGTCTTAATGAAAAACCCTCCTTAGTATGTTACATGAAACTGCTTTCCTTCTTCAGTGGAAGAAAACAAAACAATATATTGCAGTTATTACATTGCAATGTAATTTAATTTTGCCTTAATCTGCAATATAGTTTTATTTTATATTGTCTGACACAGAGGCAAAATACTAGACTAGATATCTAATACTTGAACAATTCCAACTTGCTGATGTCATAAATGCAACTCAAATGCTTGCTTTCCACCTCTCCAAATAGATACACACTTCACATGTAATAAATTCAGAACAAAGACTTCAGCATTCATACCATATGAAAAAAAAATATTTCCTGAGAATGTAGATTATAAACTTCCTAGGAACCTACCAGTTCTCATTTTATTACTGGAACAAACAAAAAGACTGATTTGGTTCCCTTAGTCAGGGCTGAGGTACTTTGCATAACTTTAACCTTTGTTGTTGGATCAATAGCCTATGGCACTGAATTCAATTTGGGAAGTAGCTTGACAAATGCAATTAATTGGATGTTAAACAACATGCTGGTTTTGTAATAATTGAAACCTTAACCTCTGGAGTTAAGTCTTTCATCTTCTGTTTCACAACTGTATAATTCTTGCAAAGAAAAGTCAGTGCAAGGTTTTTTGTGTTTGTTTAAATGTCTTACATTACCATTATCCTTTCCCCTTGAACTCTGTGCTAAGGACACCTAAATAATTAATGAAGGCTGTACTGATGATAACTTCAACCCCTCCACCCTCCACCCCCCTACATTTTATGAGGTGATTGTTCTGGCAGTATCTGCGTCATCTTCACTACACCACCTACCACTGCCTACCCTTCACCACAACATACAATTTTCACTTTTTGTACAATTCTTTTCCATTAACTGAGGTATCATTAACAAGATGAGATCACAGCTAACTTGCATTTGTGGGAAAAGACTTCTGGTAGTTTTAAGTATTGCAATTAAAAAAAATATGTTTTTTTGTATCTTACTGGCATTGTCTCCTCAAAGACACACTTGAAAAGCACAATACCTTAGAAAACTTTGGTTTTCCATCTTCGTAATGAATCTCCACGTAATTAGAAGATAACAAGTCACTGTCAAAGAAAGGGAAAAATCAAGATAAGAAACATTTGAATATTCTTCCTGCTGCTATGAGTGGGTTTGGTTGGTTTTGGGTTTTTTTTGTTAGAATTGTCAAACCATTTTTTTTCATTCCTCACAAATTAGTTTAAAAAAACCAAGCAGCCTGTGTCCAGTAAACGGTTTGCTAGCACAGTGGAAGTCAGAGTGTGTTACCTAAGGAGGAATTTCATTTTGCAATCTAATCCACTGTATTTTAACTTTACAATTAATTATCAACCTTTTAAATATTAAAGAAAGTATCCCATGGCTTTATAATTTTTTTTGCTGTAACTGGCACTTACAAAATGTATCATAGAATGTCACAGAATCACAGAATGTCAGGGGCTGGAAGGGACCTCAAAAGATCATCTAGACCAACCCCCTGCCAGAGAGTGTTTAGTATGTTTAGTTCCTTAGTTTTCATATAAATTTTATACTTTATCTAACAGAGTATATGTAAGGCTAAAGAAATACATACTTGATTATTCTGTAGTGTATACTTCACCTGTACCTCACTTTCACAACTGTAAACATCAACTTTTTCAAAACCAGTAATGTTATTAAAGAAAAAAAAACAACACTGAACACACAAAAAAACCCCAACTATACTATTCCTTTTATTCCTTTCACTTTTTCTTCTCAGATTCTTTTTTTCACTCTGATATTTTTCTAAACTCTGGCAAGACAAATTCCTTCATTTTAATTTTTTCCCTTACTTTTTAATTTACATTTTTTTTTTTTTTTTTTTTTTTTTTCTAATAAGATTGGGTAGGTTGTACATATTCTGAGATAATATTAATGCCTTATTCACCTCTAATTCCATTATAGTCGGGGTTGCTGCACAGCAGGCCAAGGAAAACAAAGCAGTTAAATGTTAAGTGGTCCCATCATATATGCAAGCGAGGCATTTTACTTAATGTAATCCAGAATTCTCAGCATTTTTCAAGCCTCTAAGAGCCTATACCCTTCCAAATAAAGTTTTAAAAATTAAAAAAAAAATCATTAAAGGGTCTCTCAGTGGTATGTATATCAAAACAAAAATTTTGTTGCCATGAATAAAACACATCATCATTATGGAAGCCTGGTTTGACAAAATAGTCATGAATTCCCATCAGAGCTAACAAGTACTTATGATAATGGCCATTAGCAATTAAAATTAGCAATCCTGATAACACTAACTCTGGGATTGCTAGCTCAAAATCAATGCTTCAGGTCATATTTATCAGAGAAGATCTTGCAGAAGTCAGTGGTTCTCTTAAAAATCCTTCTTCATGGAATTGAGAGATCATATAGGTCTTCTAGGCCTGCAAAACCAACACTAATAGTCATGAAAAATTACTGAAGTCTTACCATTTGTCTCAACCTTCACTTTGATGGTAATATTTAATGGATATATTTTTTAAGTGTAGATTTAAAAACAAATTCAGTTGCATAAAATCATTTTACTTTTCCTATTTGGATCATAGTAAACTATAAATTTTCTCAATGAGAATACAAATGCTTTAT
This sequence comes from Ceyx melanurus, assembly GCA_024611195.1. Classification (NCBI taxonomy): domain Eukaryota; kingdom Metazoa; phylum Chordata; class Aves; order Coraciiformes; family Alcedinidae; genus Ceyx; species Ceyx melanurus. The sequence continues at coordinate 13,618 of JANHGL010010055.1, read as the reverse complement.
AAATTGTACAGTGCTTGACTACAATGTAAACATTTAACTTCTTTCATGTGGCAAGGTTTGAAGCTTCTAAAGAGGACTACCTATAGGAAGGTAATCTTTGCGTATTTCATTTGTATTACAAAGCATGAGGACTACATTTATCTACCCATTTTCAACTTAAGCTCACACCCTTCTTTGCCCTCTTCTAGTGACCTTATGTGACTGATCGCAGAACTGCTTTCAGTGTTATCTTGTGATTTTGACATCTCGTAAGACTTCCCACTGTCTGCTGACTCACAACTAACTGTAGTTTAATTACAGCATGTCTCTCAGATGTAGCCCATTTGAGGAGCTGCTCAAAATTTCTTTAATCTACCCTCTGCAGCATCTTTCCAGAGTTCAGTGCTCTTTTTTGGATTTTGAACCTCAGTTGTAACAGGCTGCTGTCCTGTGGGACCTACTAGCTACAATTCTACATATCAAACAAATTCCCTCCAAAGAAACTTGAGGTCTGCTATTCATTGTAAACTTCCCAAATGCCATGCCCTAAACAAAATACAGCTTTAATTTGTGAAGCACTCTTTTACCAAACTAACACAGTATCTACTACCTAGAAGCTAAAGTAGAAAATCTACTGTAAGTCTACTCTATTTCACAAGCCCATTCTCATACTGTAACAAGGTATTTAACACTAGTTTCTGACTGCTATTATATTCTTAAGATTGCCCCACATAACCACCAGCACACTGCAAGGACATTTTTCTCTTAAAACTTCCATTAGGGCAGCAAGAATTTTGAATTTTTTTGAAAAAAAAAAATAATCTCCTTACATCATATGCCTCTACATTGGTGGTAGGTACCTGATTTTTGCCAGGTACCTTGTATCGCTTACTCTTGTTTCAAGTACATGCCCACACTAGTGACCATCCTAAAGAAAACATTACTTCCAATCATCCAGAAATCCCTTAATCTACACTGATAATCTGAGATGATCATGATTTTATTCAGGTTAAGAAGGGGGACGAGGATGGAGGCTCTACAGTTGCAGGCATCTTCCGACCAGATCTGCTAGTACACACAAACAGTTGCTTCTGCTATAAAGCTAATCTCAGCCCTTTTCTCTGTATTCATATAAAAATCAGTACAAACACATCCATTGCTACTTATAAATGGTTAGTATTGAAATGTGATATTGCAGAGCATAGTCAAGGATTGAAAATTCAGCAAAAATGTTCCATTACTGTTATAAAGAAAAAGAATTTGGGTAAAGCAGTTTGTTCTATATTGTACTACAGCTCTAAGAGTAACAACAGCTATAAAATACATGTAAAACTGCTACCGATAACTTTCCCTACAAGAATTTTCTCTGTTATTAATGCTGATGAATCTGACAAAAGACTGCAGAAAATACTTAAGAAAAAAAAACCAACCATCAACCTAATCAAAATAACTTTCAAACAATTTTTCCAACGCGAAAGACTGGTACACAGAAGATAACTGTAATTTAACTAGTAGCATTGAAAAGAAAGGCATGGAATATAGTGAATTAAGAGTTCATATAAAAGGACAAGTGCCTGAGGGATGAGACACAGAACTAAGCATACAGTAGGGAGCCTCCACATCACAAAATAACTCTTCTTCTTTTATTATAATTTACAAAATAACTAAATTTATGTCTGAAAAGCAGTCCTGAATTTTAGGAAATATATTTGTGCTTCGCTTACACTGGACTGTGTTTTCTTATCTTGCAGTTGATCCTTTTTTTATATTTTGATTCAGTAGAAATGCACCCAGAACAGCAAATTAATTTTTCAATATTATGAGCACCAGAAACAGTGCAAGCTTAAACTGAAACAATTGTGTGTATGTCATGATCCCATCAAACCAAAGCGTATTTAGGACAACAACTCATTAATATGATGCCTCACAATGAACACATCAAATTACAACATTCTGAACAAACTCAAATTCTTAGATTGCTGTGTCCTTTTCAATAGTTCCTCCCATCCTGCCTTATTTGCATAAGGTAATTGTTTGTATTAAGCTCTCCTGCATCAACAGGTCTTCTCAGTTGCACTGAGAGATGCAAAATAAGCAGCAAAAGAATTTGTAATACCTAGTAGTTGCTGCCTTTGAAGACACAGGCCAGCTGTTAAAGCAATCAGATGCATTCTGAAGAACTCGCATCCACTTCCCCAGCATATATTTCACCCCTGCTGTTTCCATTAGCAGGAGAGCTGCAGTTTGAAAAGTGGTTCAACTCAGCTGGCATCTAACTAGCCTAATGAAAATAATTGATTTGGGCAGGTAAAGACAAAGATATCATACACAAGTAACCCAAGCTACATTCCAAGAACTTTGTGTGCAGCGTGCAAAAAAACAATTACACCTGAATTATCTTTCTTCATACTACTTAAATTATTTTTATACTAACCTACTATCCAAGCAATAATTTATTATTTTAAGTATTCTGAAATAATTCAAGATCAGTACCAGTGTCTGAGCAACCTAGTTTGGTTGAATTACTTAAGAAAATACCCATGTGATGGTTTTGTCCTTTTGACAGATAGAGTTTAGCAGCATATAAAGATGTGAGAAACAAATTGAGACTTGGCTATGGTATTTTGTTAGATTATGAAAACGCCATCTTCTAATGAAATAGCCCTCTACAGCCCTCTTGTTTCTGCTACCACTTTCAATTACATCCACCAGATTTGTTGAATCAACTATCGTTATGGGAATTTATTAAGTTACTAGTATACAGCAGTCTTTACTTGTTTATTGTCTTTGAAGCTCTTCTGACAAAAGGGTCTCCAAGGAATAAATATAGTGCAAATATTCATTGCTGGGTTTTGATGCACAAGGTCTTGCTACTTTTTCTTATCTTGAAGGAGCTTAAAAATCAAAATGTGATACTGTACACCAAGCATCTGTGTTTAGATGCAATTAAAAGAAACAATAGATGATGCAGGTATATAGGTTAACTTTTTCATAACCATGGAATCAAAGTCTTCACTTCTGCTATTAATACCATATGCTTCTGCAAGAGTAAACAGTACACATTTAAAAATCATTTCTTGCATGTCGTTTGGTTTTGTTTGGCTTGTCTTTCAGGTAGGGAAAAGGATGACTTGTCAAATTTATTAAACTGAAATTACTTAGGTGATATTTCAGGGTTTTTTGTTTTGTTTGGGTTGTGTTGTGCTTTGGTTTTTTTTAAGAGGTCCTCAAACTGGGGAAGGATCTCAAAAATAAGACTGACAGGAAAGTATGTTCTGAAGCTGCATAAAATGATACATAAAATTAGATTAATTAGATTAATTTCTAGATCAGTCTGCTGCCCACAGTGCAAAAAGCCCCAAGTCAGTTCAAGGGAGTTCAGACAAGTTCTTCTTGGTCCTTTCTCTAGTTATGTCCTGAAGCCCACCACCTAAGAACAGGGCATGCTCTAGTTCAGTGGCTCCTTCAGTAAGTATATCTAAAGAGTGAGCTTCAAGAGTTCTTCAGACTATTAAGAATATGTTCATCAGTTTGACATATTTTTCTTTACCCTAGCACTGAAGATAGTACTACTTTTGAAAAGCTATCTAAAGTAGCAATGGACAGATAGACAACATTACAAAAGATATGAGTACTTGTGTCATGGAAAATACCTCAATATAAATTGCTATGATAGAACATTTCTAGAAGAGCAATTAACAAAATAAAGATTTCATTTCAACAACTGTTCAAGTTCATTCAATATTGCATTTTAATTTATCCTCTTCTTCTATCACCAGCTTGGAAAACAGGCAGTTTTGAATTATCAATAAAAATTTAATTAATCTGTAATGTAATATTGAGGACTTCCATCTGTCTTTGCCAGAATGTTCTCATTCGACTGTAACCACATTTGCCAAAAATTTCTTTGTTTAAAGCAAGCTCTTTTATATACAAAAGAAACTTGGGTTTCTTCTCTTGTAGAATTCACTGAATGCTCACATTATGATACTTCGCATCTAATGATAGCAGTCTAGTGTAAACCAACTCATCACAAAGGAAAAATTCAAGCAGATGAGGGTGCGGAGTTTATTATTTCATTCTATTTTAATTTTAATACTAAAACTAGTGCAATACATTTATTTATAATTAAAGAGCTGACTTGACCACCTTCAGACTAGATTAACAACTATAGCAGAATCAGAGATACATTTTGGCACTTGACTAACTAAAAGTTTATTTTGGGTCCCGTAATCCATGTTTCCAGTAGAACTATAATGTACAACTTTAACGTGATTCAATGGCAGAATTGAACTCAGAGATATAGAGTGTTAGGAGCTAGTCTGACAAACTTAATTGCTTGTGTCAAGAAAACACAGGCTTTATACTAGCATCAAGTGCAAAGATTTCAACAGAATCTGAGAACCCAATAATTCACTTCAGCATAAAGATCTCACTATTGAGATGACTGAACCATCTCAGAAATAAACAGAAAAAAATCTAATAGATAACAGTTCTTCACCACTCCCATGTTAGAGTGGTTACATGTGAGCAAGGAGCAAGAACAACCTAAGAAAGGATGCATCAAGTCAGACAGCTGCTTAGTGTGTTATTTGACAGCAAATATACACACAGAGCTATTTTTCAGGGAGTCTTCTCAGCATCCAGTGATCTGTGACACAAAGATTTCATAAACCAGAGTTAATATAGTTGATTTTGATGGCCCTCGGTAGATTTCTTCTCTGTAAATTCTTCCAATCTTTTACACCTGGAAATAATTTAATATGCACAATATCATGTCACAAGACAGTTTGTACTTCACTGTTTGGGTTTTTTTGTGTGATAAACATTGCCTTTTAAACTTCCTCCTCTATTTGATACCTGTAGTTGTTCCACAGCAGGAGGTAAACATCCTCATCCTGACACACAGAATTTTTACAGCACTGTCTATATCACTGTCATATTCCTCCAGAAATGTATTTTTCTTGTCATGAAATGACCCTAGCAATCCACCAAACCAATGGCTGTGATCGTACCTCAGGAAATCCAGGATCAGTAGTGCACAGAATACAGTCTTTTCACTGCACAAGCAAGTGGTCTGACAAGAGAGCTAACATTCACAACATCAGTGTAGTTTAAAATTCATTTGAAAGACAAACAGCATATCCTCTCAGGTTTTGGGATGTGAGGGAGTTTTTTGTGTGTTTGGGAATTTTGTTGGGGGAGGTTTGTTTGGTTTGGTTTCAGTGGTGGATCTGTTTTTCTTGTGGGTTTGGTCTTTTTTGTTTGTTTTGGTTTTGGTTGTTTGATTGGGGGTGTTTTTGATGTTTTTGTTGGGTTTTTGTTGCTCTTGTTTGGGTTTTCTTTTTTTCCAAATACTTCAAGATGCCTCTTGAAGTTATGGACATCAAGCAAGAGTAAGTTACCTTACTTTTAAAAGTCAAATAACTATTTTCTGTTAATAAACTCAGATAACAGCATACTTTTCTTCAGATTGTGGGATGTCATGTGCCATGACTTTGTACCATAAGTTAAAGACAATAAGCACAGGAAAGAAAGAAACCTCAAATTGTACACTTACTTATTCAATGTGAGATCAAGGATGAATTTGGAGCCAAAGGCCTCAATCTGGAAGCTTGCCTGGGCCAGATGTACAGCCTGTAAACATGAACACACAGGAGTACTATACAGTTTTGCAGAACATTAAAAATTGTCAAAAGACTCACTGAGCTTTATATGCAAGTATGTATGTATAAGTAAGTATGACAAACATCTATGAATGGGTATATGAAAAGCTTTTTTTTTTTTCACCAAATTCTGATTCAAAAGGATTTACCTTTTTAGAGGGTAAAGAAAAGAAAATGGTACCTAAAAAGCATGGTTTCAAATACACACCCACTCCTTACCAAAAAAAAAAAAAAAAATTAAAAAAAAAAAAAAGGAAGATTCACAGAAATGCCTGTGCTTAGCCATAAACAGGTAGCTATGTAACAAAAGATAAGTAATTTGTATGCCATTCTTTTATTAGGGCATTGAATTATTTTAAAACACCTGAAATAAAGAATTTGTAATACAAGCCTTCAGATCATAGCAAGACCTGTATTATACGCCATGAAAGACTCCTTGATAGCAACCCCAATTCAAGGCTTTGTACTTGGAATTGTAGCCAAATCAGCATACAGAAGACTGATAGTGTTCAACATACAACAAAAAAAGCAGCATTAACTTGTCTCATATAGGGAGTTAATTTTCAGGATATTAAATTTTTAAGCTAAAATCAGTTAATTTTTTTTTACATATAAAATGCTTTTGGAATTTTTTTTGTCTATAGTATTATAACTGAATCCAAAGACATTTAAAACATGTGCATTTGTTTTCTTGAAAAATAATGAGATGAGCCAAGAACTACCTTTTGTGAAGACATTTGCAGCAGTGTGGAAGACATTCGATCTGAACTTAATAGAACCACTTCCATGATAGTGTTCTAATCAAACCATTCTTACTTATACAGTAATTTGATAAAGCATTAATAATTACATAGTTAGAATATTATTACTAAACCCTTTAATCAAAAGACCAAGAAATACTAATTTTAGTAACCACAATATATCTTCAGGTATGTCACAAAACTACATAAAGTTCTAGCTAGTATATGGCATAACTTAAATAATATAAAGTTTAGTTTTCACAGCTCACAAGATATACCATTTTGTTCTCCTTTGGAAATTCTCCCACAAAGGTAAAATTCTTTATGTTCCTCATCCATTCTAGCATTGCACTGAGGTAGACTAATATTTGTCTTATTTTTCAGCAAAAGTATCTATATTCCATAAAATCCTTCAATATATTTTTACAACTATTTCTAAAAGTTACTAAAACCAGCTGTGGTTTCCCTTGTTAGTTTATTACTCTGCCCATAGAATTATCGTTTCCTTTTTCACAGGGTCACAGAGCTTTGTTGTCAAACTTCTTTTAAAAAAGGTGTGTTAGTTACAAAATATTTCTAAATCTTTTAAAAATTATTAAACAATTTCCTACCTAAAATCTGGTTTTGGTTTACTAAAATACACTAACTTCAAACAATATGGAAGCAAGCCAGTATCAAGATTCCTCTCGGTTAAGTTTATAGGTAAATGGTCGTCTTATCAGTTCACCAATTCACTGCCATAATACTGGCCTGACAAACTCAGTTGACAGCTGCTCTACACATCTAGACCTTGAAGACAAAATCAATTGTATATTTCCAACTTGGCAGCAGAATGTTAGGCTTATGTATCCTTAGCTGCACAACCTTCATTATAATACTAAAATTCACACCCACAGGTCAAAAAGACCCTGTCCCAGGGCAGATCTGGCCCTTAAAAGCACGCACAGTAGTGGAAGTATGAAGTCAGCAATATTATATGTAAATTACTAACCAATCACTGTAAAGATGGTGGATTCAATGAATTGCTAATTCTGCTAATTTTGTATATAAATACTACACAGAAAATCCTGTATGAAAAGCATGCTAAGAGGAACTATCCCCAGTGCATCCAGCATGGTAACAAAGAATGCCTGCCTTCTGAAGCTTCAAACCAAGTCTTAGAGGGCTCCCTTCCACAGAAGGTATCAATAAGACTCTACAAAGTAGTGCATCCATAACTTGGACCACCTTCCTGTAGTACTCAGCATCCCATAACTGAGAGAAAACCCAAACACTTTTTATTTTTTCCCTTTCAGAACAAGGTAAAACAAGTGCAAGTGCAGAACTAACATTTAGGAACTGAAACCTTTTATAGGTTACAGCTTGAAGCTCATGAAAGGACACAGAAATTAATTTTTTTATTTTCACCAAGATGAAAATCTACTGGAGGAGAAGCTGGTGCAGTCAAGATAGACTTCTCCCAGAAATCAGCTAAGAGAGGACAACCAATTACAATCTTCCTTCTAGTCTATAACTACTGAAGACAGAGTCCAGATAAGCCTTTTGCATTAAAATAAATTCAATACAGGGAAAAAGAAAAAAAAAAATATACAAAGTACACAAAATCATTAATTTAGAAGTAACGTAAATTGAGGCTGCACCACAGAAAATTATGGGGAAAAAAAAAGCTAAGCCAGGTGAAATACTACAAAGATTCTTTAACAATTTTAAACTCATACACATAAACCACATTCATAATTTTGATCAGTTTTCATTAAACGTGGATTATAAGTGAAGATCTAACCTATGATAGGCAAGGGAAGGTGAGACAAGAATCAATGCATGAAATTTCTAGCTGGAATTTAGGAAGAATTCATGTGATGCCACCTCTTGAGAGATTATTAATTATGATCTTTCATCTTTTACAAAACAAGCCTGTTTTTTCTTCAACTTACCCACCTTTGCAATGTCTATGACACAGTTATTTTCCTTTCATCTTCAGGATGCTTCCCCTCTCAACTTTCATACACTACATACCAAAGTTGCATACAGGACTGAGACGGGGCTGTATCTCAACCTTTAAAACAGGGCAACATAGTAGAAAATAGAACATTCAGCCAGCCTAGCAAGAATGTATTCTTTATTTAAATGACACTGAGCTGATGCATCTGGAGTTTTCACTCCAGGAAAAGCAGCCCAAAATGAATAGTCAAAATTCCTACTAGACTTTTTTTTTTTTCTCCCAGGCCTTAGGGTCTGCAAAACTGTTTCTTTAATGACTTCCTCCTTCCCAAAAAATACACCAACAACTTAGAATTACACACAAAGATATTGCTTCTTTACAACTTCCGTTATCTAAACCCAGTTTGTAAACATCCAGCAGATACAGTCTTCCTTCATAGTTATTAAAGTTGCCCTGAAGTTATGATTCTCTGGCAATTCTAGTATGTTGAGATCACATCTAGTGTTGTGAGATTTTTCCCTTTGCTGGCACCATACGGACTTGCTCCTAGCCTTCTGTGACAAGCTGCATCCCATGCAGTCTTTCCACTAGGTCCTAACAATCTTGTATATGCAGTCCACAAAAATGAATGAAGGCAATCAGATGGTTCAGTAAAGAGATTACCAAGTTCATTCAAAATGCTACCTCCATCTGCAGTTAAGAAAGACACAGCCACAGAACATATATGAGTCAGACCTCTTCAGCAAGTTTAAGGATTCTTGTGAGCTTCTTTAGGGTTTTTATAAACAGATGCTCATTTTTGAGCATTTCACACTAAAAATAACCCCAGAAGTGCTCAGAACCAAACAAGCCTTAATTTCACTATGAGGAAACAGGTATACACATTTCAGTCTACAAGTTCAAAGTATTTAAAATATGCTTTTTTAAAAGCACAGGTAGATTATAAACTAGAACTCTATCTACCTTAGAGATCAGTCACTTAGTCAAAACTATGACGAACATTCCTTTTTCAACAGTGAGAAAAATACGAATAAGAAGGAATGAGAGAGGTTCTACCAACAGTTTAGATCACATACACCCTCTCATGATGTTCTTTCACAAAATTGAAAAGGGGATAATAAGGTCAGTGCTAAGAAATCCAATAAATTAATTTCTTATACTTTGGTACATGCTCTTCTCCAGCCTTAATTTCTAAATACATTTAATGAAGAAGGTTGCAGGCTCTTGCTTTTTATGAAGAGACTTCAAAAACAAAAAGATTTTAAATCATTTTACATAATATTTCTCTAGCTTTACCCATACACTTCCCACATGCACACCGTTTCCTCTGCTCTTCTCCACTCCTTATAGTGACTCAGCACTTCTGAGATATTCAGGCCTAATCCCACAAACTATCCATACTGCTTATATGACAGAATCACAGAATGTTAGGGGTTGGAAGGGACCTAGAAGATCATCTAGTCCAACCCCCCTGCCAGAGCAGGATCACCTAGACCAAGTCACCCAGGAACAGATCCAGGCAGGTCTTGAATGTCTCCAGAGAAGGAGACTCCACAACAAGTTCCATTGAAAGGGTCTACTAAACAATATCCATAGTTATAGAGTATATCTACAGCATATGCCTATAAATGGTATATTAAGACTGACAAGAAAACACAAGTTGAAGGATGTATGGTTCCAAGAGCAGTAAAAAAGGGGGAAAAAAAAAAAAGCCTTTTTTTTCTTCAGCTGTCCAGTGCATGTATTCATCATATTTTCTTTAGTCTTTACAGTTTTCTTATGCTAAGAATCAGTCCTAAATAGCACTTTCTTTACTTAATTATAAAAGTATTTTGGCTATTTTTTTTTATTACTAATGTGGTAGGCGGCAAAAACCTTACAAGTAGGATTTACTAAATAAATGCTCTATTGTACGTTCTGGAAAGCAATAAAATCAACTACTAAATATTCCCCCCCAAAAAAGACAAACAAACAAAACACCAAAATCATCATGTATCTTTCACAGTTCAACTGCATTGTTTTCTTTATGGTTTGTTTTCCTTTTCTATCCTATAGATAAACCTCCCTTCCACCCCTTATTGCTCTACAGTGATAATTATAGCAAATGTTAAAACAGAACAAAATAATTAAAATATTTGTTATAGTATTGATAAAATAGGTGTAAGGGCCAAGAAATTAATTTGTTGAAGGAAAGACACAAGATGCAAGTTGGGTGTTGGGAAGAAGCACTCTCTCTAAGGTACTCTGGAAGCACGACATGCAAAAATCAATCCAGACAACGAACATAATTCTTCCCTTCAATTAAATGGATCAAAGCAATAGAAGTTTCATGCCAGAAGAATGAAGTCAACATAATGAAGCCCTAAGCTTAAAGAACGCTTCCGGGGAAAGAACTGCAGCATTAGCATTCCCTCCACTTAAGAGGGACAGCGAGTAGAAAGGCGATCCACTTTACACAACACTCAGCAGCAAGCATCCCCAAGGAAATCAATACCAATTCTGTCAGCACTGATGTTGGCAGAGCTTTACCCCAACGGGTAGATAAAAGGTAGGGCATAGGAAGGATAGGCAATGGCAGCAATGTTCCTGTGGGCAGTGCTGGGTAAGTGAAGAGATTGGTGGCCATCATCCTCCATGGATTCACAAGGAAAAACACTCCTGTAGCAGGAACACGGGGAAGCACTAGGACCAAAGGCAAGTGTGCAAGCAAATCCCTTTACTTTCCACAACCCTCTATGAAGAGGGAAATAGAAAGTTTATTTAAATAACTGGTCTCATTTTAAAAGGGTATTAGTTCTGAATGTCATATTCTCCCAAGTAACTCCAGTTTCCAACAACTGAATGTTTTTTCTGGGTATCCAAGTTCAATCAGCTAGAAAGCAACCTTTCTTACCATTAAAACATCAAAACCATGCAAATCTCTAGTATTTTTTTATTATACAGTGACCTCCACATCAATCCCACATATGAAACGGCACATAATACTGACAAAAACATATATAATGCATAACAAATTCACTAAAATTTCAAAATAAATCAGTTCATTAGATAGGAACTCCACTATAGCAGTCCTGCAGTTATATCACACATGGTGCCTCGTCTCACTTCTCTACCATAACAAACTCTTCCTATACAAACTATTCTCTCACCTTCACTTTACCTTTTTAACCTGAGAAGAATTATGATTTTAATAAAAAATTATAAAAATAGGATGGAATTATATAAAAGGTGCCTCCTAAGCAATGTAGTTTCAAATAGGTTTACTTTACCAAATTATTTCACAAAACCAAAGTTTGTTCAATCAGATGCAATTTTGGGGAAGAAAAACAAAACAAAAACAAACCAAACCAAACAACAACTATGTGTATCTATACAAAAAGAAGTGTCAGCTCTTGTAATTAAAAATTAAAAATCCAGATATCACTTGACAAAAACTGCTACCACTTTACAGTGGTCTTTGCTGATCATACCCTGGCAGGAAACCAATACTGCATCTATTGGCACAGTGGGAGTCAAATAACTCGTGCTGTAATTTCAGAATTCTAAATAAACTCCTTGTGCAGACATTTCTGCTGTCTCAGCTATTTTGGAAGAAGCATTTTGTTGATGACTATCTTAAGGCAAGACACTGGAATCTATACTGATCAGACAGGTCATCTTTGCATAATCTCCATAGGTTTTATCTAAAGTTCAGCTTCTGAACCACCCTGAAATCCAAAATAATTATTTTTAAATTAACACAAGGGAAATTACACTCTTGGTTAATTACACGTCCTCCTATAATTGTTAGATAAGGTGGTAAGGACCACCGTTAAGTCTCCAAGATCCACAGAATAAAACATTCAAACACAGTTCCACACCACCAATTCCTATTCTGAAAATGCTGCAGATGAGCCTCTTTTGACCCTACCTTGTCATGCTTTTGCTGGTGCCTTGCCCTAGTATCCAGGATATGGTAAGGGGTTTCAGAGTCTCTGTTGATGTAATAGATTAATCTTGAAGGCAGTGTGATTTCTTTCTCAATTGCACTGCTGTAGCTGTTAATTTTACCATTACTGCTTTTATTCTGTTGAAATGTATTCTCTTCATCTGCCAGTACTCCCTCGATACCAACCACCGTTTCATTCCAGTGCAGGTCTGGGGAAAGAAGATATATCAGACATAGATTAGATGGCAGAATGTGTTTATTTCCATGAAAAACTACACATTTAACTTGTAGTATTCTAATATTTTATTAATCACGCAAGCAAACAAAAAGATAGCTTACTCATTGAGCCAAATCTGATCCATTCTTCACACAAAATGGTTTCAGAAACAATATTATTTAAATGCATATATATTTTCATATGTAGTAATGTATTATAAATATTTTAATACCTCTCAAAAGAGGAAACACACACCTTAATGGATATGGAGTTACCCCTTACACCCTCTGGTAGTCAAGCTCAAAGACACACACAAACCCCAAATATACATCTACAAAAGATTAAGAACACTCTCCATGTTCTTAAGATAAACTGAATTCAGTGGAAGTTTTCTACTTTTTTCTTTTAACTGTGATAAGAGCCATTGAGTGGCAGCTTTTCAGATTAAATCCTGCATTTTTCCTTATTAAAATTTCAAGATACAGTCGAACAACAGGTAATGTAACAGTAACAACAGAAACTGACTATATTCAGCATTTCACGTCACATATATGCAATCAAAAGCAAATAAACAAAGAGCAAACAAACAAATCAGCTTCCCAGTCAGATCCCCGCTTACAAACATCCCAACACACACAAAAAACACCTAAGCCTTATTTTGTCGCATATCTCACCAGTAGATTTCTGCGCACACCACCCTCTATCTAAAACACTGCGGCACCAGCTTCAGATCAGAGAAAACCTCACATTTTTCTCTTTTTAGGACTCAAGCGAGTTAAGGAAACATCTCCAGAACCCTGCTTTAATAAACACCGAAACAGACAAGCACACAAAGCGGGCAGGGGCGGAGGAAGAAATTGCTCGGGGGAAACATGTTACCAGGTTTATCACCCATGGCGGAGGCAAGGGCCTGGGCAGGACGGGTGCCGGGGAGCAGCAGACGCCTCACGCACACCACCGCGCACACAACCCGTCATACCCACCGGCGGCCGCCACAGCAGCGCGGGCCTGGGGGCAAGAGGAGCCATGGAGAAGCAGGAGCAGCGAGACGAGGCGGCCGAGGAGCGAAAGGAGCGCGGGGCGGCGGGCGGCGGCGGGCAGGCAGCGGCTGCAGCGAGGCTGCCGCAGGAAAATGCTGCCGGGCGG
>JANHGL010010054.1:0-11222 GCA_024611195.1 Ceyx melanurus | reverse complement strand
GACTTTGCTTTCTCTGCACTGCAGAGGTCTCCCCGCTTAGCCGGGAGAGCCGCGCAGCCTGGCCGAGGGCACCCCGCCCCGCCATGCCCCCCGCCCCGCAGCCCTAAGGGCGAGCTCTGGGGTCCGTGTGGCAGCGAGCGGCGGGCAGGGGCTGCCATGCGGCAGGACAGGCTGACGGGCTCGCTGCGGCGCGGGGGGCGATGTCTGAAGCGGCAGAGCTCGGGCGGCGGCGTGGGAACCATCCTCAGCAACGTCCTCAAGAAGCGCAGCTGCATCTCCCGGACGGCGCCTCGCCTGCTCTGCACCTTGGAGCCAGGTAACGCGCTCCCCCCACCCACCACACACACACACCCCCCCGGGCCGGTCGCCGCAATCCCTTCAGCGGCTTACGGGGGGGGGAGGGAGCGGCCTGGGGTTCGGGTCGCCGCCGGCGCCACCCCGCAGGGGCGGCTCGGCTCGGAGGTCGCGGCCGGAGGGCGATGAGTGCCGCGGGTAGGCGCGGGGCGGGGGTCGCGCCCCCCGGGGGTGGCGGCGGGCGGCGACGGCCGCAGGCAAATGGCCGCGCATCGCTGGCCGGTGCGGCGGCTCGGGCAGCCTCGGCCGGGCACGGCCTACGGGAGACGCCGCGGTCGCGGCCTTAGGCGCGGCGGGGTGTACGGGGCGCGGCGGCCGAGGCGGCGGGGGTTGCCGCCCGGGCTGCGCCGAGCTCCGCGGTGGGCGGGGAGGAGCCGCGTCTGCGAGGTCGCTCCGGGCTGGGGAGCGGGCGGAGGCAGCCGGGGAGGGGGAGGCCGGAGGCGTCTTTGGGCCCGGCGGGTCGGTAACGCGCTGACCCCTTCCCCGGAGCGGCTCTTCCTGCTCTCCGCACCCGGAGATCCCGGCTACTTTCCCCGCTCCTCCCGCCCGGCGTCGCTGCCTCGCAGCGCGTTTGTGCCGCTTGGCTGTGCCCGGCCTCTGGTGTCTCTCCCTCGCCGGCCCTTTCCTCTCCCCTCGGGCGCCGCGCCGCTCTTTTCCGCCAGCATCTCCCCGCACGGCAGAGCCGCCGGGGCGCTGCGGTCGCTCCTCCGCTCAGCAGAGCTTTCCCGCAACACCTGCCAACGCTCCGCTTGCCGGAGACACCTCCTCCCGCCCAGCCTTTGTCTGCGGCAGGGTGTTGTCTAAATTCGCGACCCTGCCTTTCCTGAGGGGGAAGGCATCTGCTCTGCGGCTGGTTTTTTTAAGTCCTTCTTCAGTATCAAAATATTTTAAGGACCAACAAACAACATGTGTTGGGCTCTCAGCAGAAGCACTGATGGGTGATCATTGTTGAATGATAGATTCTAGTTACCACCACCACCAATTTGGATCGTTTGTGTTTTGTTTGGGTTTTTAATGATCAGAAATTAAATTCAATTTGCAATGTTAGAGCTGTCATTTGTAGCTAGAATGTTGTTGTTCTGGTGCCTGATTTACAAAGCCATGCAAGCCTGAGGTCTAAATGCAGAGAAATACATGGATTCAGTTTCCCATTGTCATAGCCATACACCCAGCACACGATGCTGACTGCCTCAGTGTTTGGGTTTCAGATGCTCTTATTAGTAAGGTCTCAGGGAAATTCTAGTATAAGGAACATTTTTCACTTCTCATGGACCTCTGCTCCTACAAATAGTCTTCTGATATCCCAGGTAATGGTGTTATAATAATAATAATGACATTCTTTTAATTGCATGTTCACAAAGACCAGGAGATGTGATTGGACACAAATGCCATAGTTTTAAAGCTGGGAAATCCCGCTGGGCTGAGAGTTCCATGTTGTTCATATGGAAATAAATACAGTAATATCATCCAGGATGATTTCCTAGAAGGGTGGGATGATGAGCCCTTCAGAAATAAGCCGAATGAAGTTTTTCCTTCAGATTTTCATCACGTCTCTATCAGCTGTATTGAGAAGTTTCTGTAGACTGCAGATTTTAGATGTGCTGTGATACATCCCAGTGAGCTCTGGCTCCTGACAGAAGTGATTTCATGCAGTTACTCAGAGAGTTACTTTTATTTCTCGTTTTGCAGATGAAAACCTACATTTAGAGATCAATTACAAGGCAAGGCTAAGGATCTTCCTGAAACAAGCAACACTAAGGTGCCAGTTTGTACTGCCACTTTTTTTTCCCCAGGCTTGGACTCCCACTGCACACAGAGCTGCTTTAGGCCTTTTTCCTTGTTTGTTTTTAATAAAATATTTACTGGCTTTCCATGGGAGAGCTTTCAAAAGCTGCTTTTAAGTACAGCCAAGAACCTACAGTGAGGTGCTTTGTACGTTTGAAGCTTTGGCTTTACAGCTTCTAGATGTGCATCAGATCATCTTCCTACACTTCTGCTTTAGTATTTCAGGAAAAAATCGCAGGCTTTGTCTCATCCTTGTGCTTAATGTTGCTGAGGAGTTGGGATTTGATTCCTTCACCCAAGTGCTTGGCTCACTGCTATATTTTTCTCCCTTTTTGTGACTCTTTATGTGGTCCTCTGCTACATTTTGGCATGCAGCAGAGGACTGCTAGGGTTTGGGAATCCTAAGAGTATAACCTTCCTTCTGACAGCCTCTTGTTTTTAGAGGTCATTGTGTATTTTACATGGAAAAGCTACCAGGACTGGGTTTTGTGTGGGTTCATTTCTCTCTTTTTCCTTTCTAAATCTGCTTTTCTGCAGTGGTTTCTGGTGACCTGGTTGCAAGGGCATTGAACACCCTTCAGAAATTTGACTGGTGTCAAACATTTGTATCTTTCTCATAATTAATATACATTTCTGATTAATTTCTGCCTACACATTTCTGATTAATTTCTGCCTACATGAGGCAGAAATTTATGCTTATTATTATATATATATCATTCTATATAATAACTATAATATGCTTTACAGTTATGAACCATCAGTTGAAAATGTATGAACTGGAGGTGATCCTTCATATGCCAAATGACACTGTAGCCTGGCTGGTGTGATGTAAAAGGACTGAGTTGTAGTGACAGCTCTTAAGAGAGCCCAAGTGTAGGAACTATTGCTGCTTATATAGTCCATGTGTTTATGTAACACAGAGGAATGTGGCCCAGAGATGCAGGATTAGCAAAAAAAGGGGACAATCCAGTGAAAATAAATTGAAAAGGTCTGTCATAGGGTTGGATAGGGGTGGGATGCTGAGGGGGGGAAGAAGCTGTTGGGGAATCAAAGTTCTTTTGTGGGGAGAAGGCAGCTGAATGCAGAATTAAAAGGAGTTGCTGGTAAGATGTAACTGATGATGAAGGTGTAAGGGACAAAATCTGTGGAAGAAGGGCCTGGGAAATGAATGCCTGGATCATCACCAGCCTAAAGTGGACAGAATGAAAATGACTGAGTGAAGGAAAAAAAACAAAGTGTTATGTGCAGGGGTGGGAGATTGTGGAGGCAGGAAGGTCTGGGGAACCCAAGAGAGGTTGAAACAGGGATTAAGCATTAATTTCCTTGAAGCTCTGAAGTCCAAGGACAAATGGGAGTGAGGAGGTTGAAGAGGGTTGTCCCTGTGCCAGAAATAAGCTCTGTGCAATGAGATGCTGTTCCCAGCTTGCTGGCTGCTTTCCTGCTGGTGTCCCAGGGAGCTCCTGGGTGGGAATAGCCTTTGCTTCCTCCATCTGCACAGTTTGGGCTGCAGTTTACTTTTTTACTTGCTTGCTGTAGTTTTATTGAACAGGTTTGTCATTTTTTGGGGTTTAGAACCATTCCTGTATGGTCTGTGGCTCTTCCCTGTGACAAAACCATCACATCACTTGATTTGGGGAATATTTCTGACTGGGAACAACTGGACAAAGGCTCTGTGGCTTCTCCAGGAGGTTACAGCATGTGGCCTGAGAGGTTCTTTGCTGTGCTGAAGAGTGTTCTGTGTAGCACAACACGCTGTTATTGGAGTAATTTTCACACCTTTCTTAATTGTCTGCCTTCATTTAATGAACTTCTGTGGATGGGGTTGCAGGGGTCTCCTTTCAGTCTCATTTCAGTGATTGCCTGGTCACAGTGTTTGTGGAAATAATCACCTTTTGGTCTCCTCTGAGGTTGTATTTTTAGCAGACTTGGCTGTCCCTGCTTAAATCTTCCTCAGGAAGCTCGTAAGGCAAAGACAGACTTTGTTAGTGGCATCTTGAAGTCTTGGGAAACTGAGAAGTGATTAATATTTGTCTACTGAGCTAGAAATGAGTACGTGATGGTTTTGGCAGACTAATGCTGCTTTGCTACAAGGCAGTGTTAGATAACACAGCAACATCTGTTACCTTGACAAAAGGAGGTTTTTCTCCATGAGATCTTCCTTTGTATCTGGGTTTTCCAGTGCTTACCACTAGATTGCATGGGAATGAGACTCACTTTTCTTTCTATTTACAGCACAAGTGATACAATTTCATCTTAGGAGGTACCACCATCGTTAGGTTGCTTTGAATTATTATGAAGAGATTTAGCTATTAGGAGTCCCTGCTGAGTGCCATGGAGTTATAGGGGGGAATACTAATAAACAGTTACTTCCAGGAATAACTGTTAATCCTTTCGTGGTTTTCAAGACATTTCTGTTATGATTTGAAGCTTTTATTTTTCTACATCTGACAAGCGTGTCTTTTAAATCAGAAGCAGAGACATAAAAGCACCAGTCCCCAGGTCTCAGTGATGTAATTCTAAAAAGGCTTTTTCTATGGATTTTCTTTCTTTCTCTTCCCTCTCCCTTCACCAAAGAAAAAAAAAAAGCCTTAAAGGAGAAATCTTTGTCTTTAAATATATATTTACCAGGCAGTAAGGCTTTTAAATTACTTATCACCACTTCAGCATGCAAATGCTGAAAGGCATTTTACATTCTAGAACTAGCAAATGCCACTACAGTTGGATTTCTGTCAGACTCACAGGCTTAGTCCTCCAAAGCATTGAGTATTATTTGTGAGTTGATTAATGTGGATTTTTTTTTCAGGATTATAATGTACAGGGTTCATATAAATATATTTTTATATATGGTTATTAAAATACATATTAAATATGGCATTCTAGAATATCAAGCCAAACAAATTGCTGTGCCTAAGGTAGTTTTAAGTGTGGAGCAATAGATCCTATTAAATTTTATAGGTAAAAATAATACCAGGCTTTATTCTTCGTGCCAAGAGGCTGCGACTCCAGGCAGTGTTCAGCACTGCAGCCCCGGACAGCAGCATTTGAAGCACCAAAGAATTGGACAATCAAAATGTGGGATATAAAGCAAATTAAAAGAGTTATTATCCCCATCCTAGTATTTTATGTCCTGCTGTGTTTTATAGGCTATTAGCAGGTGTACTTTGTAACAATTAAGATTAGTTGATCATATGGTTAAAATAAAATCTAAGCTTAAATGCAAATATTGACCAAATGTATTAGGAAAAAATTTATATTCTGGGCAATAAAACAATTTTATCACCCCAAGCTCATTAATGGCTTCTGAGTGATAATCAATAAGTTGAAATAGATGTAAAGTCATTGTTTCTGTTTGTATATTTTTTCTCCTGTGGATGCATATGGTGTTTTGCAGTGTAAAAATAGAATTTGTAGAATAGAGAACTACATTATTTTTAGTGAGATTATTCACAGAAATGGGTTGAAATGTAGTTGTTGAAACATACAACTGAGGTCTTCTGTTCTTATTTAAATTGTGGGTTACTGTTTTTTTGCTTTGATGGTTTGTTTTTCCTTCTGAGTTAAATGAAAATAATGACCATTATTTTTTTTATTATTATTATTTTTAGGGGTTGATACAAAATTGAAATTCACTCTTGAACCATCTTTGGGTCAAAATGGTTTTCAGCAGGTAATTTAATTCATTTTTCTCTTGAGTTTATGCCAGGCTGGGTTCCCTTCAGTCAAGGTACTTGCCCTACTTCCAAAGTGCATCTGTCATCATCATGTCAGCATATTATTTGCAATTGCATCCAGAGCTTTTCCATTAGCATTTGGGAAATGCAATAGGCTTTCTTTGTTCCCTCAGAGATCCCTTAACTCCCTGTGTCCCAGTGTGTGATACTTTTGTTCTATCATGAAATAATTAATCTCTGTTTTCCCCATGAGTGGTTAAACCATTAAACCCTTGGGCCATGTGCAGCAAAATAAAACATATTTGCATGTCCGCAGTGTTGTAAGTGCTGCTGAGCTGTGGAATTAAATAAATGGTGGAATTTATACATTTTGGGGATGCTTTTGCTTTTCAGTGGCACGATGCACTCAAGGCAGTGGCCAGATTACCCACGGGAATACCGAAAGAGTGGCGGAGAAAGGTAGGGGGACCTCTGGGCTTTGGTGGGACACCTGCCTCTGGGTTTCTTAGGAAAGCTGAACAACATCAGTATTATCAGTGGTTTGGAACAAATATTTTGAAGTTTTAAGTTATACTGGGAATTTTTCCTAGCTAACTTCAGTTATAACCACACAGGGCAGCTGGAGAGCCTGAAGAGACAGGTAAAGATGGTGATGTTTTTAATAGGCTCTTTCTGCTTGAGGCTTGGGCAACTTATTCTGGTGTGGATGTTACTGCTTCATCCTGTCAGTCTCAAGGAGTTGCAGTGGTGAAGCTGCCCCCACAGCTGACAGGAGAGCACATCTCCAGTGGAGGCTGTCACACACAATGAAGGTGAAGTTGAGAGCACATCTCCAGTGTGGGCTGTAATGAAGGTGAGCTTGATAGATGGTAGTGCTGACAAGAATGCTCTCAGAAACACTTGATGGGGGAAAGGCAGATGGTCTAAATTAGGGCAGCTCAGAGTGAGGAGCGGTGTGGCACAGTAAAGTGCACCATTAATGGGAAATCACACTGAGCTAGTGTTGGAGGAAAGGGTCCAGTGGGGTTTTACCTTACTGCTTTCTCCTACAGTTCCCTAGCCAAAAAAAACCAAAACATGTCTATTCATCTTTTCTGTTAAATTGAGTCACACCACCTTAGCTTTAAAAATGCAATTGTAATGAAAAGGATATTTTTAAAGCTTTATAAAAGATATGTACTTCCATATATTTTGATGCATCAGATTTATTTCCTTTCCCTGTTTTCTTTTTCTGTCTTTCCAAACCAAACTATTCTTTACAGTTGTGGGGAAGGAAACAGAAGACTTACAGTGGCATCATTTTCTTCACACCACTATGATTTTATTTGTAATTTACAATTCCATGAATCATTGTATCTATCTAATAGCCATTTTTCTTTCCTGAAACATTTTTTTTTTCCCCCACACTCTAGTAAGTCTCTTGGACACAGAAGTGGCAGAGGTCATAGAATCATAGAATGATTGAGGTTGGAAGGGACCTGGAGATCACCTGTTCCACCCCCTGCCCAAGCAGGGCCACCTATAGCTGGTTGCCCTGGACTATGTCCAGATGGCTTTTGAGTTTCTCCAAGCAGGGAGACTCCACAACCTCTCTGGGCAACCCATGCCAGTGCTCACAGTACCCTCACAGTAAATGTTTGCTGATGTTCAGACAGAACCTCCTGTTTTTCAGTTTGTGCCCATTGTCCTGTCCTGGAGCACCACTGAGAAGAGCCCATGTCCATCCTTTTTGTATCCTCCCATCAGATACTTCTATAAATTGATAGGATCCACCATGAGCCTTCTCTTCTTCTTTCTGCACATCTCTCTGTCTACTCACATGTCACCACATGAATCTAACCAAAGAAGCAGCTTTAAGGACTGTTGGGGTTGTTGTGTTGGTTTTTTTTTTTTTTTGGCTGCCATTTTCCCAGTGATTTTAGGATTGATCCCAAAATAAATTAAGCATTTGATGTTGGCAGCATGCAGCTTGGTTCCTTTGCTGGCAGCAGGAGGAGCATGGTAACATCTGCATTACTGCTGTGCCATGTGACTCTTGTTTTCTGGGGCTGGCAGAGATGAAGAATCCAGTCAGACAACACCAGTAGGATGTCAGCAGTGCCAAAGGCTCCTGGGAGGCAGAAGGGCAGCATTCCACCACATGGGTGGCTTGGCAGTAGTGTGGGAAGGGACATTGAAATGCAGAAAAGATGAAAATCTGGAGCTGTCTATAAATTCCTGCATCATGCAACTAAGTGTTTAAATCTGTGGGAAGTGGCTGAATTGCTGTTCTCACTTAAGCTGATGGGAAAAACTCAACCAATTGGCTTTCATGATTCCTTTTGATTTTACTGAAGTGAGGTTACTGTGATCCAAGGCATGCTTCCAGATCAATTCGAAGCAGTTCAAACTAGATGCTGCTTCTTCGGAAGACACCTCTGGTAATGAAGCACCACTGGATTCCTTCTGTGTGGTTTCCAGGAGATGGATCCATGGATGAGTTTGAGAAAAGCCTCATCAGTGTTACCCTTTCATTAAAACCCCCTGTTAATGATGAGGTGAGAAGGGCTGACCTGACAAGGAGGGGCCTTGAGTCCTGTGGAGTGAGTTCCTGATGATGGATGTGCATCTTCATGAGCAGTTCACACATCTGGCTCCTCTTGTTTCCTCCCTTCCCATGTTAGGGAGTGAGGTATTAATCCACTTGGGCAAAAAAACCTTTTAGATGCAGCCAATATTTGTGTTCTGCTGCAGTCTAACAGCAGATCACAGGTGGGTGAAGGTGATGAGGTTCATCTGGTGGTAAATACCAAACTGGTTTATCTTTTATCTGTGGAACACTTCACTTTGCTGACTTGCTTTGTGTGCTTCTAGGTTTGGCTGACCCTAGCAGATCAGTACTTACACAGCATAGCCATTGACTGGGATAAAACCATGAGGTTCACCTTCAATGAAAGAAGTAATCCTGATGATGACTCTATGGGCATCCAGATAGTAAAGGTAGCCAGCTAATTTCTTCCTTTCTTTTTTTTTTTTTTTTTAATAGAAAGTTTATTTTTTATTTATTTTAATAAAAAGAATTTTAATTTATTTTGTTATCTGCAACTGGCAACAATTACATCTTCATTCCCTTTGGCTCACAAAAATTATTTCTTTGTCTTTTTTTATCCCTTCTGCACAGGTGTGGTTAGTATTAATGGGGAAAAAATAGCTATTACTGATTTTTATTGATTTATTTTTCCCTCCTTGTTTTCTACATTTCTTTTTTTAAAGAATTATTGGAGATTAATGGAGACAAACAAGCATAACTGTTTTTTTCCCTGCTTTATAAGTAACCACAAATATTGGCTGGAATTAAAAAGGGTGTTTGATAATGCAACAATTGAGGCTTTCTCAGTTATTTTATTATAGGAGTGAAACACCTTTGTGTATTTTGTTAGTTTAAAGCAGTGGGCAGTTTTAGGGAAGAGTCAAATAGATTTCTATTGCTGTGGTGACTAAATATTGTTCTGTTAACCTCTTTAGGACATATTTTTTTAGGAGAACCTGTGTTCTGTAGTTAGAGTATGGGGAGCAAAATACTTTGTGTTCTGGAATACTGCAGTTGTCACCTGTACTTGCAAATGTAAGATAATAGATCTTAAGAAATATTAAACATTTTTTTTCTTTTCATTTATAAATCACTTAAATCTCAAGGATGGTTTCTGGTTTTATGTTTGGTTTGAGTTTTTTTGGTGTGTGTTTGGGGTTTTTTTCTGGGTTTTGTGTGGTTTTTGGTTTGGTTTTGTGTGTTGTTTTGTTGGTTTTTGGTTTGGGGTTTTTTTGTGTGTTTATGTTTTGAGAATTTAGCTGTCTGGTAGTTCTTTTATACTTTGATAAAACCAGTTGCTCTTTTTTGCTCAGTTAAGCAGCTATTAACTCTTGCCACTTTTGAAACCAAAATGTTTATTAGTATCTCCTGTTCTGCTTCATAGGAACATCTTTTAGGTAACTTGTTAAGCGTTGCTGAGCCTGTTTTCAGATTAAAAAAGAAACATTGTCATCAACATTGGGAGGATGGAGGTGGAAGGAAAACTGGGACAGGCAGAGAACTCAGGTTTATTTTTTTATTTCTTCCTCAAAGGACCTTCACCGAACCGGCTGCAGTTCCTACTGTGGCCAGGAGGCGGAGCAAGATCGAGTGGTATTAAAACGCGTTTTGCTGGCTTATGCCCGCTGGAATAAATCTGTTGGTTATTGTCAAGGGTTTAACATACTAGCTGCACTTATTCTGGAAGTAATGGAGGGCAATGAAGGGGATGCCCTGAAAGTGAGTACAGTTTTTGTTCTTTTTCTTTTTTTTTCCTTCAGTGTTGAAGTTTGCTTTTCGTTAGTGAACTGCAAGTGACTTGAGACTCTCTTAACCCATAATCTCAAACCTGCTTCTGAACACCAGAGGTAGCTGAAATGTTCACATTCCACTATCAACCTCTCATGTGGCAGTTAATAAATCTGCTTTTTAAAGCAAATTTTAGGAAAACACAAATATTTAAAATGCAAGTCAATCACTTTTGAAGCTACTTTCTGGGCTACATTAGTCACACAGTGCTTTACTTTTTAGACCTTTCCTATTCTAATGAAAATAGAGTTTCATAACATTTATAACGTGTCAGAAAATGGAAATAGAGTTTGTTACAGGATGTGGGTTAAGGTTTACCAAGATCATGTGCAAATTTCCTGAGGTAAACTTGCTCAAATGTGTGAGTTGGGGTCAAATTAGCAAAAGATGACTGTGACTCTTGAGATACTGAGCTGTTTGTTTTGCCTTAAACTATGATTTAAATATGGTAAATATTTAAATTCACTCAGAGCTCCTAAAATAATAAAGCTGGTGCTAGTCAAGTCCAGCTAGCTGGTATTTAATACTTCATTCTAGAGAGCTGCCTGTAAAAATAAATATAAGATACTTTATATCAGAGAGTAAAATTTCTGTTCCATGATTCTTCTTACAACATTTACTTTTCCCCCCTGCCTTTTATTTCTAGAAAAAAACTGTCTCTGTAAGTCCTAGATGATTTTTATTTCTCTTTCCTCCCAGATCATGATTTACCTGATAGACAAGGTGCTTCCCGATAGCTATTTTGTCAATAACCTCCGTGCTCTCTCCGTGGACATGGCTGTTTTCAGGGATCTTTTACGAATGAAGCTTCCTGAACTATCCCAGCACCTGGATACTCTGCAGAGAGCTGCTAACAGGGAAAGTGGAGGTGGGTTCAGATGCTATTAAATTCCTTTTTGCTATTGTTTTATTCAAGCACTGGATAAAGATACAGTTCTTAGAAGTGTTTATATGAGCTTATTGCTTAGAATATTTATTATATTTAATAAATATATATAATTATATAATAATGCTCTAATGATTATTATATATAATTATGTATATTGATATATTGT
>JANHGL010010053.1:61850-82552 GCA_024611195.1 Ceyx melanurus | reverse complement strand
TTCTCTTCTCCAGGCTGAACAACCCCAGCTTCTTCAGCCTGTCCCCACAGCAGAGCTGTTCCAGCCCCTGAGCATCTGTGTGGCCTCCTCTGGCCCGGCTCCAGGGGAGCTCTGCCCAGAGCAGAGCAGCAGGCTCCCCTCTCTCCATCTGCTGGCCACACTGCTGCTGATGCAGCCCAGGGAGTTTGATACAGAATTGTGTTAAGACTTGTAAAGAGTCTCAGTTTTGTTATCAGTGGAGAGGCAGGGGATGGAGGCTTTGGTTGTCAGGATAGGAAAGCACACTTCTCATTAGCTCCATGTTGAACACACCTCTGTGATTGCTTGGGCTACATCAACTAATGAGGAGGTCAACTCTGGCTGGACACTTCATGTGCTCAAAACTAACCCAAACTAACCAAATGTGTGTTAATTAACCAAATGTGGCTCCTTGCCTGAAGGAAAAGAATGCTACCTTAGCTACTTTATGGCTTTGGTTTGGCAGATCCAAAACTGATGTGGTGGTTTATAGGTCTAAGAGGTAATTTCTTACAGAAGCTAAACCCTATTTGTTTTTCTTTTCAGGCCAGTATGGAAATCCTCTAAATAAGTACATTAGACATTATGAAGGATTGTCTTATGATGTGGATTTGTTACACCAAAAACACCAGCGTGCCAAAAGAGCAGTATCCCATGAAGATCAGTTCTTGCACCTGGATTTTCATGCTCATGGAAGGTGAGTGATCTTTGTTCTATATATTTTGTTCTAAATATCTTGTTCAGCTTGTAATCCCTCATTCATGGTGGTAACTGTTGGTGCATTTGGAAGTTGGAGCAGTAGAATCATCCAGGGAACAGAACAGTTTTCAATTCTTGAGTTTATAATGCAGCTTTGGCATATTTTTGTAAAAAATAAAAATTATGCCAAACTGTCTGAGGAGATTTGAGGAAAAAATAAAATGCAAAATAGGTTCTGTTTTGTTTGTAATGCTGTCATCTGGTTTTTGTGCTATTGGGGAATTTAGCAGTTATTTGACAGGGGTAAAACGATCACTCTTACAAGACTTGCTTTACCTGGCATTCAGTAAGATCCAGTACAACAGTTAAATATTCACTGTGAGCACCTGAAGTGTAATGTGTAGGATTCCCTTGGGAAAATCTTTGGACTTTAGGATTGCCTGCATTTTGTATAACTGAGGAGAAATGTGAATAAAGTAATAAAGTTAAAATACTTCTGTCTTTATCTTTGTTCAGCTCCCTCCTTTGCAGCACCACTGTCCTAATGTATTTAGGAGTATGTAATCCCTTTGCTTTTCCAATATTTCAATTAGAATTTAAGTGATTAGGATTTGCTATATAATTGCTAGCCAGTGGTAGAAAAAATAGGATGTTTGACAAAGTGGTAAAAACAGGTCTTCTGAATCTCTCTGGAATACTGTTTGACAAGCAAGTGTTCTGCCTCAGTGCCAGTTGGTCATTTCCTCAGGGAATGGAGTGTGCTGCTGGGGGTGTGTGGTGTAATGACTGAATTGCAGTGTGTACTCCCCAAAGGTTAGCAGTAGGGTTCTATTTGTAGCTGCTGTAGAAGTGCAGCTCACAGGCTGAATTTGAAGTCGTGTCCTTAATAGCACATTTGTGGCTGTGAATGTTAGTCCAGGGGATTTTGTTATTTAAGGAGTCATATTGGTGCTGTCTCTGCTGTGGCTTCACAGGCAATCTCTATTCTTCACTATTAAATTGTTCTAGCAAAGAAGACTGCAAGAGTAGAAGGTTTCAGAGGTTCCTCATATCTTAAATCTTTCTACTTTGAAATCTCCATCAAGGATGCAAGGTGATGAAGTTTGGTTTGTCTAATGTGCCAACTTCAGCTGCAGGCTGCTGGTGAATTTGGGCTTTCCAAAGTATGTACTGCTGCTGCAGAGAGGAACAGGCCTGACTGCATTCCCAGCATCATCTTTGTGCTAGCACTTTAAAGCATGCAAGGAACTGGGAACTGATCCAGCTGGACACTGGTTGGAGGGGGAAACAAAATCATGACTGAAGTGTGGTGGAGGGAGGCTGAGACTGTTCTTTCTGGGAGCTGTCCAAATTGCAGTCCCCTTGAGCAGTTTCACCTTGTTCATGGTAAAGATCCCATCATACTTCTTCAAAACAGAGCTCTTCTCTTGGCCTGGGCATTCTGTCTGGGGTAATAAGGCAGGCTGAAAAACTCTAGGTAAACATAACCTATAATAATGAGGTCTAGAAAAATCCTTCCTCTTTACTTTGTGAATACTAGTCACACCAGACCTCCAACAGACAAGTGTATAGAGATGTTTATGGCAGCTTCTGGTGTGAAGGAAAGTGCTGGTGTTTTGATGTGGAATTGATTCCAGATCCCTGTGCTCTGAGGCACAAATCCATCATTAACTGAGGAGGCTGAATGGGAACTCACTATAAGGTCACACCAGTCCATAACTAGATTTTGGTGGTTTCTTAGGACACACTTAACAGTTCCTGCCAGAAGGAGGGTAGTTGGCACAGTGTAAATGTAGTCCACACATTCCTGTTAATAGGTCTGAGTGTGTTCTTACAAAATATTTTCATTTTTCTTTAAGCATGTATTAGGAAGGATCAAGTGAGTGGTGGTTTACTTCAGACAGTCTGATGAGGAGCTTTGAAGATGTGTGGCCTTTGCAAAACTGTCTTAGTGGGATTGCCTTTCTGTAGCTGCAGTTAGTTTATTGTGAATAACTGATGGATATCATCACTGAGAATGGCATCATTAAAACCTGTATGAAATATTCTGGTCACTTTCTGCTAAGGTGAGAAATAAAGCTTTGCAGAACACTTCCACCATTTAGATTTAACTCATTGGTGTTTTATTGAAGTAGAGGTGATGAAACTAAGGCTTTCAGTCACCATGGGGTTTGAGATGCTGAAAATTGGAACCTTACTCTTTGAATGGCATTGTACCCAATGGCTGCTTCAGACTTTACCTGGGTGGAGTGGTACCTGGGAACCAGCTGTCCACCCTGGCAAGGAGGCTGCAAGTGAGTGAATGAGATTGAATATCTTGAATAAGATGCTAAACTGCTGCTGTTTAGGAGTACTGAAGTGGTATTCTGATTTCACCTGGCTTCTCATGAAATGGCAATAGAAATAAATGGAATAGACAAGAGAAAAGCTGCTGGTCACTGCTGGAAACAAGCAGCAAAGCTAGCTGGGCCTACCCTTGCCAGTGGCCCTGATGCCATAGGCCAGATTACATTAATCAAATTTATAGCTTCAGTGGCCAGAAATTACTTATCTACAAGTATTTTATGGTTGTTTAACTAGTATCTGTTCTTTTCAGTAGTGTTTGGATTTAAGAACTGCATTTCACAGTACTCTTTTGTGAAAAAAGTTAAAAAATAAAAATGAAATTTAGATGTCACTTGATATGAACATATAACCATTTAACTGTGGGCTGATAAGTTTAATAATTAAATGGGTACTGTAATGATCTACCTCTTCTCACACCAGACTCCCTAGTTGCACAGATGGTTGTGTGAAACACTGCCCTACTGAACCTTCATCTCCAACTGAAATGCTACACAAGATGCTGTTAAGAACAGAAATTTTTCAAGGCTTTTGTTGTACAACTTAGGCAGATGGAAGGAATTAAACTGAAGACACCACTGCCTAGTGCTGAAACAATAGCTTAAAAGAGCAGTGAAAATCACTGAAACTAAGCTTTGGATATCTATCAATTAGCTGGAACAAACTGTGTAGTTTAGATCAGTTGATATTACTGCTTCACCAGTGGTGCAAAACATGCTCCTTTTAAAAATGCTTCAAATGGAAATGAAAATGAAGATTTAAAACAATTCCTCTAGCTCTTCCACCTCTAGTTGATATGGAGTGTTTTAGTGTGAGTTAATTTAAGGTACCCTTTGAGTCCAGGGAAGGCTCATACAAAGGTGATGAATGCAGAGTGTTAATATTAACTAACCAAGTTGCTGCTATAAAGTAGCTTTTGAACCCACTTCTTGCCCCACCCTCCTACACTCAGCACGCTGTGGGTGGTGGTGCATGTGGGGGAAAAAAAGAATGATTCATAGAAGAGCAACAGCTTTGCCACCAACTTAACAGTGAGGGAATTTAATATGGTATCACTTCTGTTTGGGAGCAGTTTTGAAAATGATATTGGGACAGCACTAAAACTGACATGATGCTTGATAACCAGCTTGGACTTTGTCACATAAGTTCACTTGTGCTTCTTCACTTCCTGAGCATAACCCTGCCCATGCACTGAGGTTGGAAAGTTATGTTGGTTTTCTTTTCCATAAGCATTTACAATATATTAATCACAAAACATTTTAAACTGAATTAATGTCAGCTCTAGAATGGGAGAAATACACTGAATATTTCATTCATAGTAATTTCATTTTGAGGACAGAGCTTGAAAAACTTCCCTGACATCTGATGTTCTTTGAACTGCATCTTTTGACCTAATGGCAAAACTGAGTTCCTGAGGCCCTGATGCATTCTGAAGAATAAAAACTGCATCTATGTAGTGTTTAACTCCACTGCCACACAACTTATTTAATGCATTCCTACTAACTTATGCTTTCTATTTTTTTCTTAATTTGTCCTGTTAATCACTTATCCACACCCAATTCCACTGGACTAGCTGATGACTCTTACATGAGAAGGTTGCCTGCACAACTTAAGTGAACATTTGAATTTTTCAAGTCATATTTGAACACAACACCTGTTTATTACTAAATTAAAGATACATTGAGAACTTCTGTCAGATGGTTCTTCAATTTAGCTACAGTTCTCATTATATTTTAACCTATGCTTTAAAATAAAATGCTGTAAATTATGTTCAGACATTTGTTGGAATACATGGTCTCTATGTGATCCTTACAGGAGGAAAACTATTACTAGATACTTGGAACATCACTTCTTTGTAAGCAATGCAAATAAAAAGACCTTTCATATGGTTATGCCTCTGTATTAAAGCATTCACTTGCTGAATGTTGTTAGGTTGCTCTATAAACATGAGATAGTTTAAAAACAGGGGCTTCACTAAGAAAAAATGCTTTTGTGTTTTAAATTGGGCTCACAAGTCATGGCTGCTAAGTCCAGATCCTTTTAGCACAGCACATTCAGGTCTTAAAAGCTAGCTCAATATAGGGTTAAAATAATGTAAATATTAGATTATTGTCAGTTGGTGTAACTGGAATAACCTGTTCTTCAGCCTCTGCCACCTTACACACTTCACCAGCACTCCAAAATGATTTCTTTTCCCATACTTTGCTCTATTCCATTTTCAGGTCAGTCTGCATAAATGTTTGTAGAGGTTTGCATTCTCATAGTCAAACTTGAATACCTTCTAACTAATGATGAAACAGAAGTTTTGCTTCCACTGCATTGAAAATCACTGATACTGGTCCTTTATAGGAAAGACATCTTGAGCATTCTGGCTGAGGTGGACTGCAGAAATTAAGCTCTGTTTGATGAAAAAGGACTTTATATTGTCACATTTTGTTTTATATTAAGCACTAAATGTTCTCTTTTTTTTTTTTTGGCATTTAATTTTTTTTAAGTATTCTTGTAATTGTGCTTACAACACAGTGCTCATTAAATGAAATGGCTTTGTCCTCTACATTCTGTGAGTCTGCCAGGACATAAAGCACATTCACTGTTACCCAACTAATCTGAAAATTAGTTGTCCATTCCATGTGCACTTAAACACCCTCCTCAACAGACTACCCTCTTAAATAGATTGGTTTAGTGGCCTTTAAATAGGACTGACTGCTTGGCTTCTGTGAAATGCTTACATTAATTATTTCTGTGAGATTTTTTGCAAGGTTCACTGGCTACAACTCATTTTAGAGTTCACTTTCCTGAATGTGAAAAGGGAAAAAAAAAAATCTCTTTAGTTCTTACTGCTTTTTTTTTTTCAGCTTTATTCAGAGCTCTGTGACCATTCTTTAGTCATCCCCTGTCTATAACTTGTAAGTTATTCCTTAACAACTAACTTGCCAAGTAAGAGACCCTGGAATAGAGTCTCACTTTCTACAATTTTTGTTATAAAAGGTGCTTGTAGGTAAAGCAGTTTTATCTTGCAGAACATTGGGAAGCAGGGACTTGAGTATTCTGTAATTTAAAAAATATTTTAAAAATATTTTATATTTTAAAAATATTTGAGAGGCTTGATCTGTATGTTACATGTGTTGCATTTCATGAGTTTCAACTAGAATATGTGTAGCCCTCAGGAAAAAAGGCATTTAGTGTTTCACTTGGGATTGCTTTGGGAATACCTGGACTGGTGGGACTGCCCAGCTGTGCTGCAGGGTTTCCCCTGTTCAAATTGATGTTAATTCTTTAGAACTTTTGCTCAAAAAGCCCCATTCTTAAAATGCAAAGCTATGTGCCTCAACAGATTGCTGTCCTGTGGCTGTCCCACTCAAAAGGTTCTTTCTAAACTGCCTTCTTAGTTTGCATTAATGAGGAACATTGCCTTATGATTTTTTTTTCTAGTACATCTTTACCTGCTTCATTTTTGTTCTCACGTTCTTGAATTATTAGAACATAGCACTGTGTATGAATAATAAACTTTTAAACTACAAATGGGAAGGTGATTTTGCAAAATACCAGGAAATCCAGTGACACAATCTGCACTTCACTTTGCAAACAAGTTCTGCTGAAAGGAAAAAAAACACCCCAAACCCTGGGTAAACACTATTCTGCTCTTAAAACCTGTCCTCCTTACTCTTGGGGATGGAGAGATACCCGATTTATCTTAGAGTGTAAATTAGTCAACATGTGGCTACTTGTAATCCTGCTTGGAAGGTTTGTTATCTGGGCCAGCTTATGTTATTTGCTTGTATAGCAAATTGATATGCATGCAAATTAGAGCAAATTCTTGATATACACAGCTATGTATATCAAGAATAGTCAGTGGCAAAATGTTTAGGGTGAAGGCTGCATCCTCAGTCATAGTATTTCAGAGGAACAAGCTCAGCAAGTCTGACTTGTGAAGGTCAGTAAAGAAATCTCTCAACAATCACAAGTGCCACCCTCAAGGTGTTGATGGAAAAAAAAAGCTGCAAGCATTCCAGCTGGGATTGCTGAGGGCTGCAGTGTTG
The DNA here is from genome assembly GCA_024611195.1 of Ceyx melanurus. NCBI lineage: Eukaryota > Metazoa > Chordata > Aves > Coraciiformes > Alcedinidae > Ceyx > Ceyx melanurus. The sequence continues at coordinate 75,452 of JANHGL010010053.1, read as the reverse complement.
TAGAGATGGTTTTTTAGGTCAGTATTTGCTAGAGGATGATACTTTCTCTCTGCAGGTAGCAGAAAGAATGATAAGCCTGGAGATCCTAATACACATTGCTTTGAAGAGATGTTTTCTTTAGTGTCAGAGCAGGAGCATGGGAATTGGCAGTGAAATGATGATGGGATATGCTGCATGGATTTAATAGTAATTGCAAACAGTATAAGAAGTTATAATGGCCATAAGTGTGATGGTTCTGTAGATTTACCATGGGACTAGTTTAACTTCACCTTTAGGTTGTTAAGATCTCTTCTATTTAATGTAGTTCAGACTTGGAATGAGCCTGGTGTGCAGGAACCAGGATTTTGGGGTGCCTCCTGTGGAAGCAGCTAGGACTCAATACAGACCCCATTCCATTTAAGAATTTAATGGAATTTCAATTCCATTTCTTAGAGAAGAGAGGCTTTGATTTCTTAAATGGGAAAATTTAGGGTCAAAGACTTACACCTCAAGCCTGAGCAGTACCTTCTAGATCCTGACTTGGGAGATGCTCACTGGACTCCTTGTCCTGGAGTCACATTCCATCCTGCTGCCAACCTTTGGTTTCCTTTTTCCAGCCACTTCTTCCAACTCTGCACTAACTCCTTTCCTTGTTTTTTTTTCTTGTTCTGTCACTCTTTTTCTGGAGTTACCCTTCTGCTTGCTGTGTGACTAGCTTATTCCTTTCTTGAAAGGAAGAGAAATCTAGGCTTTGAAAAAAATCTAGAGTAAATGTTAGGAAAATTTCTTTATTGGGTGAGATACTGGAATAGATTTTATAGGGTCTTTGGAAGATTCTTACTGAGAAATTAGGGTAATGAACTTTTTTTTTTTTTGAACTTCCAGCTATCCTTTTGTTTGAATTAGTCATTACAGTTTGGAGTCTTCCCACCTGTAAACTGGCATCTCTTCAGTGCAGTTAATTTCACTGGCACTTGTAAGTAATAAATTAAGATGTCTCTGCACAGTCATAAAAATGGAGTTTACTTTCTCTGCTGTAGACTTCAGGCAATACATGAGTTGTATGATTACCATTGTTTAAAGTTTGGTGACTTGTTAATTCTTGGAAGTACAGATTAATGTAATTTTTTTTTTCTTTTGGTGGGAGAGAACTAAAGGAAGATATGTCACTTCATTTTTATTATTAAAAGGGTGAACAGTCCAGACAGATAATCTTGTTCCCATCAAACATGTTTGAATGACCAAGCAAAGACCTGTTTAAAAATAGCTGAGACAATCATGTTATCTAATAGTTTAAATTAAGAAATCTGATGGTCAGAGAATTGCTACTGTGAAGCACAGCTGCATTATTTTGTATTAACTTGTTCTCTAATCCTGCAAATAATCAAATATATAATTGCCAGCATGGGTTAGAATTTATAATGTTAGTTATGTACCAGTGTGAAAAGTAAGAAGAGGAGGAAAATGAAAGGAGAATAAATAGAAGCTTCTTAATTGTAGTAATTGATTTGGTACATCTCACTTCTGCCAGTCCACGTAGAAGTGCTGGATGAGGTGATACTGGTGGCATTTGGAAGGATAGCCTGAATGGCTTCTCAATTGACACCTAGGGCTGGTTTGTCTATCTACTTGGTGTTCTTTTAGTCTAAACTTGATCAATTCCCTGCTTCCATCTGAGAAGTCTTTTTTAATCTGTTGATTTATATGGAGTCAATATGTGTGAAGTCCCGAGTTGTCTTAGTGTGTTTCAGAACCATCAAGAAATTAATGATGCAATTAATTGTTAGAGACAATAATTGCTACCTCTGTTTTATTTGAAACTTCCATGAATGAAACCAGAAAAATGGAATGTTGAAGTCAATTTTTTGCGGTTCTGAGATAGAAGTGCTAGGTGGGGTTGGGATTGTTTGGAAAACCTGCTCTGCACCAGGGAAAAGAATCAGGATTCCCACCTTGGAACTTGGTGAGTAGATTCTGGTGGTGAGATCCTGTGCAGTATATTATGGTCTGTATTTGATCACTGCTATATGAGTAGATCTGTAGAGCATGCTCCCAAAATGTCAGTATTTTCAAATATTTTCAAAATTTTCAAATTTGTCTGCAGGGAGCTGGCTTCTGTTGAGCCCTGGTGGCGTGCTGGGCAAACTGCAGTGTGTTCTTTGGCAGGGGCTCCACAGGGGTCTCACCAGCACTCCCAACACTACCAGTAATAATCTGGGCTCTTGATGGGATTCTTAGATAGATACTATCTATCAGGTAGTATCATACTATCAGGTCATTACAGAGACACAATTACAGGCTGCTTCTGGCAAGAATACTTCTCTCAAATAGCAGAGAAGGGACAAGCACTGAAGTACACAGTATTTAGTCAGCTAAGCTCAGATGCACTTCAGACAGTTCCATCCTCAGTAGCTGAAGAACTTGGTTACAGGGAAAACTCAAACTAAAATTGAGATGAAATCTCTGCAACACCTCAAGCAGTAGGTGACAACCAAAGTGAGCAGAACTTCTGCAAGTGCTTGAATGAAATTCTTTAAATTCTTAATATTCCTGGCCATCATTTTTTTTAAAATTATTTTCTGCTTGTTCATTTCTAACTTTTTTTTTCCCAGAAAAGCCACACAAGGTGGCTGCCTGCATTGCACAATAACCAAGGTGAGGCATTAGAGCCCTTAGCAGGTTGGAAGTGTGGGAATGGCTGGTTTTTCATCTCCAGTTGGCATCTCAATGCACAGTTGTGTCAAAATACTGCTGGTGTCAGATGGCTTGATGTGCAGGTGAAGAAGTTGGAACTGGAATGGCTGAAGTTTCAACAGCTTAACTGATCTATATTTGCATTCTGTGTTTATACACAGTTTGAAGAGAATTGCAAATGAGTTTTTTTAATATTATAGTGTAAATAAGTGGTATTAGTATATAGCAAGCTAATGGTTTCACAGGTATGAATTCCTGACAGTCATTTGAAGATCTCAGTTATGTTGCTTGACTTCACTGAACCAAACTTATTCTTGGACAATTGTAGTTTGTTTCACCTAAAGATTAGCAGTAGGATTGGCATCAAAGAAATGGGATGTTTTAATCTGGACAAGATAATTCAATGGGTAGAGTTTCTAGTTGTGCATGTAAGTCTACCAGTTTAATTTTTTATTAAATGTTGCTCATCCTATTTTTTTTTTTATTTTCAGTTAAAATAGTAGGTAGCTCATGTATATTTCATTTAGTTACTTGAATGTTTGTAATGAATGGATAATAAACTGGGAATTGTTCTTCACAGCACTGTGAGGCAGAAGAGTTAAGAGTTGCTTTTTTTTTCCCTTAATCTGTACCTGTGTCTACTGGAGGAATAGGAGCAAGAGTATAGTCAATCAGCCTTTTAGATGTATACATTCAAGTCTGACCTTGGTTTATAGCTTAAATCTTGGAAATTTAGCTATTTGAATCAAAAGCATCTAAATAATCTTGCTTAAGAAAATCCCTCAAGGCTATGGTCCAATTCTTGTACATTGTAAACATTTTCTGTAGATAAATTTTACAGTCTGCAAATTGTTTGCACAAAACTGTTAGAATTACTTTTGCTTAGTGCTCTAGTAATTGAAGATTGAAGACAATTTACCATCTTGTTTTGTTCACTTTAGACACTTCAACCTTCGAATGAAGAGAGATACATCTCTTTTTAGTGAAGACTTTAAAGTAGAAATATCAAACCAAGTAATTGATTATGATACCTCCCATATTTACACTGGACACATTTATGGTAAGTACAGCACTTGAAAATGGATTTAAGTGCAGTCATTTTAAACAGGAGGGTTTTTTTTCATAGTACATGCAGAAAATTAGTATCTGTATTATTAGTTTTTCTTCATTATTAAATTTCAATAATAGTTCTAAACACATTTAAACTACATCTGCCTTTATTTTCTCATCTCACCCTTAACAAATGAGTATTTACCTAATAATTTTCATATCCATCAAACTTGAAGTTGAACTCTGTTTTTGAACATACTCCTTGTAGAAGTGCAAAGACAAGGCTGACTACATTAAAAAAAAATCAGGTACCATTCCTAGTTCAAAGGAGTTTAAGTAATACAGAACTTCTCTTTAAGGATAAAATACACAATTTCAGTAAGTACAAAAGAAAAAAATTATTAAAAAGGAAGGAGAATTAAGGTATTAAAAGCAGATGAAGAGATGGATTAAGACTTATTCTGTCACTTACACCTTGTCTGTTTGGTTCTGAAAGGAATCTTAACTGCTTCCTGAAGATCTGTTAGTAACTTCCTTCAGTCTTTAAAGGAGTGTTAAACTGTGAAAAGTATGCATGCCTAGTAATTTATATGCACCTAGGTGGACCAATTCACCAACTGACTTCAGTCAGAGGCCTTTTAAGGTGTGGGGGGGTCTTTTTGGGGGGCTTTTCATCTGATTTAGTGAAGTTATTTCAGAAAAGCTTTTGCTTCTTCCCTTATTGCTGAGGTCTGAGATCAGAGCATCCATGTGAATTCTTCTTATTACCTTTCACATTCAACACAACTTTGTACTTGTGAAGATCACAAAGTTAGAGTCAAATTGTTTTGCTGTTGGTTCTTGATTTCCATTCAGAAAATGGAATCTTCCTTTCAAACTCTCTGAAATTTCCCAAGATACATGGCTTGTAAATTCAGAATATTAATGCACATTCTCATAGAATATAGTAAGTAAATCTGGGATCACTTACAAGTGTCTTAAAATGAGTGTTCTAAAAAGCCTATTTCTACTCAGTGCTCTCAAGAGTTTTATGGCATATCAGGATATCTCACAGTTCTGTACTGTGCATGACCTTTCTAACACCCATGATAATTGTTACTGAGGAATTAGTGCTGGTTAATCATGAGTACAGTTCTGATACTTTAGTGTGATTCTGAGCTGTATGGGGATGCTGTGTGTTGTAGCTGTGATTAAACATTGACAGTTGTACTTTCCCAGAGTGTGACTGTGTCAGATAGAAATTCCTTCCATCCTACATTTAAACACAGCTACAGTTTTAAGTGGCTTATGCTTGAAGAGAAAAATTAATGTCTTGAATATAGGGAAATCCTTCTCTGAAAGCTTTTAAAGTTTAGTATGCACTCTGATTATTTTTAGTATTATATGAACAGATGTATAAAGATGGGATTTGGATATAGGATTATATGCTGTATATGTTACAGCTTGAAAATACAGAGTTGAATTCTTCATTAAATGCTTTTTAAACCTGTCATTTATGCACCTGATTATGAAGCTATTGAATGTAGTAACCAGGGGATAACTGTCTTGCTGATGAATTATCTTAGTCTTGGATTTGGACACACACTTAATGCAAGAATATCTTAGTGCTGTTATCTCCAATCTTATTACTGTCTTATTCATGATGGGCTTTAGCAGCTGGGAACTGGTGCATGATCAGGATAATGATGCAAGTATCATTAGCATTGGCTGCTCTAATGCCTTGGGTAGTGTGGATGCTTGAGGTTTGCAGAAAGGTATAGAAAAAATCTAATGAACTGTTTCCCCTAACAGGTGAGCAGGGAAGTCTTAGCCATGGGTCTGTTATTGATGGCAAATTTGAAGGATTCATCCAGACTCACAGTGGGACCTTTTATATTGAGCCAGCAGAGAGATACATAAAAGACAAAACTCTACCTTTCCACTCTGTCATGTATCATGAAGATGATATCAGTGAGTACTTCTTTTTTTTGTGCTACAGAGGAACTTGCTTGCTTTATTTTTATGGAATGTCAAAAACTATAAGCCATTTGTAAGCATCAAATGAGGTTTTGGATTCATGTTACACTGAATCATTCTGTCCTGAAGTGATTCATACACAGTTCTGGTGTGAAAGATTTATGGCAAAGCAAAACGAGGCTTTCTTATTCTGCCATTTTAAGAAATGCTCAGCAGTGTATAAACCATGTATTTTCTAGTCAATATATAGATGTTTCTTTTGAAAAATGCTTTCTTAAGATTCTCTCTAGTGATTGTTTTACCCTATGATCTGAGAAGTAAAGGATAATGAAAATCCAAGTCACTGTTTATCCCCAAATCTAATGAGGTGGTACTTGGGGGAAATAAAAGCTTCCCCTGCATGTGTAGGGCACAGATGCCTTGAGAGAACCCTTCAGAATGATCCCATTTTACACTGTAGCTGATGGAATTGTCCTGAGAATACTAATGGAATTGAAGAGCATGGCCCCAGAAGCCTAGCTTGAGTTGTGGATGTACCAGAGGGATGAGAGGACTGTGGAAATCTTCTACCCCTTCAGAACTGATGCCTCAGTGTTCTCATGCACTCACCTTTTGATGTTATGATCAGTCTTCAGCTGTAATAAAAATATTAACTGGATGCTTAGGTAGCTTTATGGTGAACCCCAGAAATACTGGAATAAAGTTGTGATTCTAAGTGTGTCTTTCCAAGTAGATATTGGCAGAGAGTTACTTGAGGTTATCTTTTGGTTACTGAAGCTAACGAGCTGCATGTTGAAAGCTGCAGTTTGAATTGTAACTTCATTTAAAACCTCCTTCACATCCTAGAAGACTTGAGTTTAAAATCTCAGTTGGAACTGGGTGAGGTGTCTTGAGGCAGATCACTGGAAATCACTCTCGTGGTGATCTTGTATAAATCATTTTCCAAGTGCATCATCATGAAACTATTGTGACAAGAAGTGTCAGAAGTAGGAAGATAGATGGGAGTATCTGGTTTGACTTTATATTTTATTTTCTCTGTGCTGTAAGCTTGTGAAAAACAGATCCTGCATAATACTCTCCTTGGTTACTTCTCTTGCATGAATGCAGTGATGCTTATCTGCTAAAACTCAGCAAATTTTATTTTTTTCTAATTGAATAAAGCTTCTGGAATCCAGCTGTGTTTTACATTCAGTGACAGTATGTGTGCTGCTTTTGAGTGTTAACATTGCTGTGAGCTAGCAGATATGTAAATATGATTACCAACCCAAAATCAAATAGAAGTTGCATCATTTTAAAGGTCTTCTGAATTAATGCAGTCATTTGATTTGATTTGATACACAATGTGAGCTGCACTTGATTTCTGACTAAATGTATATCTTCCTGGTGATCACAAGACCTAGATTTGAGACTAAGTCACTTGATAGAATAATGTTCCATATGCTGCTTCTGTTTCTCAAAGAAGTTGCAGCACGTGTTGAAATCTCAGCTCTACAGAGCATTGCAGGTGAGGGCTGAGGAGGCTGTAGTGGGAGTATTACAGGGGTTTGTGGAATGCAGTCATGGAGAAAAGTAATTTAAATACAGAAGTCTGGTGGGAAACTGTAAGATGCCTTTTCTAAAAACATTTCTGTGAAGAATTTGCATGCATTCCTAAATTCTTTGGTAGGTTTTCTGGGTCTTGCCAAACAGCTCGATTCACTGCCTCACAGAGGGAATGCTGCACTGCTGCTTACACTGCACTTTCTGTAAAGAAACCACTGGCTGCTTTACAAAGACTTTGGTGAACCCTGATGTAGAAAGGAGGGGGGAAGTGAAGGAACAGAAGGCAGTCAAGTGATTTGCCCAGTTGGCAAGGGGGGAGACAAGCGGGAAGATTCTTTCCTCTACCATTTCCTTATGCTGTAAATAGCAGGAGACTAAAAATACCCTCCTCACTGTTATCTGCTAATGACAGAAATAGAACAGTACCTTAAGAAGCTGATTTGTAATTATTCAGGTGCTGGTGTGGTGGCTTACACTGGTTTTCTTCTTGAATCTAGTTCATCCAAGCCATCAGTTAGAAACAAAATCATCTTATCAGAGGGGATTGTCTAAATCTCTTCAAGAGAGCCCCATTAAAGGAACAATGCAGTGTGGCTTCCAGGCAGTGAGAGGAGAGTGCTGCTTGCTCAGCAGGGGTGGCAGGAGCCCATCCTGCAGCTCAGTCTGGGCAGCACTGTGGAGAATGTGCCACTCCTGCTGCTTGCTGTCACTGCAGCCTCTCATGGGCTAGTTCCACTTTTTTATTGGTATCCTAGATGCCTTCTGGGATTTCTGTGCTCTGAAATCCTCTGAAGTCTATGACTGCTGCTGTCACTTTCTGAATAGTGCTTTTGAGGCTAATTTTTTTTTTTTTTTGCTTTTCATGAGGGCTGTTTTTGCATTGAACTGCAGCTCCAAAAAACCCCCACCAACACCACCAGAAGCTAAGCTTTTACAGTAGCTTGAAACATAAAAACAAGCATGCAAATCTGTTGTTACTGCTCTAATCTACAGCTAACTCTTGTGAAATAAAGTCAACTACTAGTATTTTACCCAGGACAAAAGCAACCAAAATGTCACGTTTCTAACTCGGGAAAGACTAGGGGAAGAAGTCATCTTTGCTTTCATCTGGGATGCTTTTTGGTCACCCATGTTTCAGCCTTTTGAAACAATATGCTTTTTAGTGCTTTTCAGAGCTTTTCAGAAATCACAATGCAACATATGATTAGCATCTCAATGAGTTCTTATTCAGTAGTTAAACAAAAGGGGGTTTGTAAATGGGGATTATATTGTCAACTTTTATAAGGCAGCTTTTGTCTGTTACAGTGAATGTGGTGACCAGAGGAAGGCAGCCTTCTATTTATGACTTGAAACAGAAGTTGAATGATGGTAGTTTCTAAACCACTCTTGATCAAACATTTATAATTTACTGCTACAAAGATGCAGATTGCTATTTTCATTAGAATATTATCTTGAAACTGGTTTAAGGGTTAGGATTTCATTGGAACTACATTGATTTAAATTGAAAATGTTTCCTGTGCAGCCCTGAGTTCTGATGGTAAAATACAAAATTATTTCCTCAGAGAACATTAGACAGGAAAATTATGCTCAGATCTTCAGGGAAATGAACATGGCCATTTAATTCTTTATGGTCTTGGAAGTAGAATGCAATGGAAAACAAGGGTATTTTGTAATTTTTGTGAACTCCTATGTATGGAATGAACTGGCATCACAAAATACTTGTTGATTTATTTTTTATGTTGTTTTTGTCCATTTAGTAATGAAGGTCTACTTGGCAGTTGTCATAAGAGCACAGTGACAGACTGCTTAGAATTAAATCTGCAAAAAGGAGTTTTTTTCTATCTGCTTTAATTTGAATTTTGTTTTTCTGCTGGCACAGTGCAAATCTCTACAGCAGTTCAACTGAGTTCCCATCATTTTCAATGGGAATTTGATGTCATATCCTTGCCTCAGATGCCTAAATCCAGTATCCATCAAGTACTTAACCTAAATGCTTAACAGATCATACTGTTTACTGATAAGGAAAAAAAAAATGCATGTGATCAGGAATCTCTTTGTAGAAGTTAGTAGTTTTAGGAAAGGATAAATTTCTATTTTGAGCATCTGTAGATGATGTGATGATCTGCCATCCAGTTAGCACTGGTTATCATTGTCAGAGGGTATCAAATGACAAATCTTTCTGTTGGACAAGTAATGAAAATACAACTGGCTGCTTACCAAGAGTAATTCTATGTTCTCCCTGAGCTAGTTTGGATCTTCAGCATGTTTTACTGATGGCTACCTGGCTAGTGCTACAGTTTGGTTTCGAAAATTTAAGCAGCTGTAGTAAAAGAAGTGCTGGCAATGTCTCTTTTCAGTCTTATTTTACTTGGTTTTAAATATAAATAATGTCACCCATGGTTCTGTAATTTTTAACTCTATGCACATGCATATACACACATACATATGAACACATACATACACTTTTTCCCTCAGTTTTAGTGTGTGCAGAATGGAAATGCTGCATTTCATCTTGGCAATAATATTTCTAGCAAACTCAATTCTGGAGTTGCAGAATTAAGTTTGAAACCAAGGATTGTTAGAGTTTCAATTCTCATGTATTGGTAGTTAAGCTGCATAATAGAAATATTTTCCAGAATTCTGTGGAAGATAAATGAAGTAATAAACCTTGCTGTCATTCTTGGAGAAATCTCTTGGTTTCCCAAGTAGAATAAAAAACCTTTTATCCAAGCAGTCTTTATTATACTTCATCTCTACTAATTTTCCATTGTTATTTTATTTAAAGCTGCTGTTAGTTCAAGCTAAGAGATGTATAAATGTAGCTCTTCTTCTGTTAAGACATTACTTGTGGTATTTTTTTCTATTGCTGTCTGTATGAAAACAGTGTTAAGAAACAATTGTTAGTTTTGTTTTGTTTGTCAAACTCAGAAATGCTTATTGAAAATATAGCTGCACAAAACTTAAATCTTAGAATATTTCCCTTGAACCACATGTGCAATATTAGAGAAATACTGAGCAAGTTGCCATGTTTTGCAGTTGTACTTGGCATCTGACAGCTCAACCTGGCCTTCTTCTTTTTAGAATACCCACATAAATATGGACCACAAGGAGGTTGTGCAGATCATTCAGTATTTGAAAGAATGCAGAAGTACCAGATGACTGGTATAGAAGAACCAACAACAGAGGTACAACACAGGCTAATGCTTCACGTTGATTAGAAATGAATTGTATTTTCCTATTTCTTGCTGTTGTCTCTTTTACTCTGGGGTCAGTCATGGTCCCTGAATGTTGAAATTACTGACAGAGCCTTCTTATTAACAGATTTTTTGCTAAATTCTTTTTCACATTGGTTCAACAACATAGATGTGCTAGCTCATAGTCTTAATGAATCCCACATGATCCCTGATTTTTCAACAATTAGCATTTTGGAGGGATGTGGAAATCAAGCCTGAGGTGAGGAATATACTTTATTGCAGTTGAGGAGGAAGACTTTCAAGGTCCCTTGACCTCTACTATATAGGCCCTTGAAAAAGTGATTGCTCTTTAAGCTATATTAATGTAACACACTTGTAGCCAAGTGCTTTCTGTGGAAAATTAAGTGCTGAAGTGGGAGAGTCTTACTATTGGAGGTGTTACAGCATGCTACAGATTGCCTGTGAAAGGAGGTGATTTATGGCTTGTGTACCTCTTCAGATCCCTCTACTTTTTTTTTTACCTGAAGGTTTGCACCACTTCTCATGTAATTTGATTTTTTTTTTCTTCTTTCAACATTTTCCAACAGTAAATTATTGAGCTTCTCTTGGTGTTAATGATGTTTGGAGCTGTTCCAAGTTCTCCAAGTTTTGTGGTGTTGGTTGAGTATATGCTATAAAAAACTGCAATATGGCTTCATAAGTAGTGCCAGTAAATTAAACTGTATTTACAGAATGACCCTAGAAATTACCAGCAGTATTATGTAATTCAGTGTTGGCATCAATAATAACTTGCTTTCCCAAAAGTTTACTTGTAAAACCTGGTGGAGAGAGAGGGCCATGAAGCAGTGGATGCCATGAGGCAGATGTGTTAGCAGATGCTGCTCTGACTAATGTGCATTATTTTAACTTCATGTTTAGTACATCATTTCCATGCTGAAGTGCCTCAGTTTTTCTGTTTGCCAAGGTAGCTGACTAAGGTAATTACAATGTGCAATAACTTGAGTTAGGAAGGATGTGTTTAAGTACTGTGGTGCTGTTTGGTTTTTTGGTGTTTTGGTTTTTTTCTGATTTACGAAACATTTCTTCATATTGAAAAAATACCAAAGATCCCATGAATGAAAACTATTTGACATGACTGCCTTTTTGTAATATAAAATGAAATGCAGATCAGGGTTTGCCTGAGATCAGGAAAAATTGATGGCATACTTGAAAACTGTCTATAACATTGTTAGTTTAATTCAAGGTTCATTAAACTTTGTGGGTTAAAGAAAAAGAATGCAAATCTGTTTGTATTAGTGGAGTATGTTTAGAAAAACCCATCAATGTTTTTAGGTAATCTGGTGCAGCATGTAGATCTCCAAAATGAATATATTTCTCTCCTGTGTATATGTAGAAGCCTTTTGAAGAGCCTAAAAACAGTGGTCCACAGCTTTTGAGAAAAAAGCGTGCCACTCAGGCTGAAAAAAATACCTGTCAGCTCTATATTCAGACTGATCACCTGTTCTACAGGCATTATGGAACAAGGGAAGCTGTGATTGCACAGGTATTTCCAGCACCTTTCTTTTAAACTATATGTGTATAGAGTGTATATATGTGTGTATTTTATTTTATTATTAAATTATATTTTAATAATATATAAATGATATTCATTATTTTCTAGTTCGTTATTATTTGTGTATTTCTGATAAATGCAAGTGATTTAATTCCTTGATGAAAATTCTGTGTATCTGTTACAAGTGTGGGGAATTTTTGCTTCCTTTAGATAATACAAACAGCTGGGGTTTGTTAAGCACGTCTGAGCAAGACTTGCAGTCTGAATTTCTCAATTCTTACTCAGAAAAATGACAGTTCCTGAGGAGTTCTGTTTAGTTTGTCAGCTTGCCAAGCTCTGTGTTAACACTTGTGTGTGGCATTTCATTTGAAACTTTGGTTCAGGATGCTGAGATTCCTGTTCCTGGGGTGTTTGTTGTGGTGGAAAGTTAGAGTAGCAGTCACAAAGACAGATGCTTATCATTTCTCAATATACTATTAACTGGAAAGGCTTTGTTTTGGTTTGAGGTTTTTTCTGATCACTTGATGAAAAAGATAACTGGTACATTATTGTGTTTCTCTTGAAGTCTGAAGTTTCACTGCAAATCTGACTTCTACTTACTCACCAGACTGTACCTACACAATGCAATTTGAGTGGCATATTCTAAAGCTCTGAAGTCACTTTCAAAATCAGGTTTTCAATGAGTTAGTATTTCTCTGTGCTTTTGGAAAAGATAAATGATCAATGTTTTCATATTTTTATTCTCCCAGAAATGAAAGAATAATGCTGTAACAAGTAATTTTGTCTTTTCTCCAAAGACATACAGTGCTTTGAATATGATTTTAACTATAGTGCTATCTTTATTGTAGCAATGAATCAAATTAGTAGCACAAGCAGGTAGCAATAGCTGGTAGAATTGTGTTTAAAAAAAAAATAAAGGCAAGTGACAAAATACTTGATAGTTTCCTGGCATGGTGACAAGCAGATGCTAAGTTATCTAGTGATTTATTGCCATTCTTTGCCCTCAGCATTTGCTTAAGAAGACCTGTTAGGGTTCCTATGTCACAACATCTTGCATGTAAAAGCATAGGCCTCACAGTTCTTGCTCTTGGGGGTTATCCTGAGTGTGGTGCAGAGAAGTTTGAGCTGTGATTACTCTGCTTTGTGACAGATCTCCAGCCACGTGAAGGCCATCGACACCATTTACCAGGCCACAGACTTCGCGGGGATCCGCAACATCAGCTTCATGGTGAAAAGAATCCGAGTGAGTTGTGTGGGGGCTGCTGCTGCCTTCTCTCACACTGCTGCAGGGTGAACAAGGCCTCTTGCTGGGCACTTCTCACCACTTACACAGAGTTACAAAGAGTTCTTGTTGAGGCTGGAATAGACCTTTGGGTTCATCAAGTCCAGCCTAAGGCCTGACACCAGGACACCCAGCTAGACCATGGCACTAAGTGCCACATCCAGTCTTTCCTTAAACACCACTGGGATGGTGACTCCACCACCTCCCTGGGCAGACCATTCCAGTGTCTAATGACTCTTTCATAGGGAAGTGCTTCCTCATATCCAACCTAAAGCCCCCCTGGCACAGCTTCAGGCCACGGCCTCTGGTTCTGTCACTGGTTGCCTGGGAGAAGAGTCCAGCCCCCAGCTGCC
>JANHGL010010053.1:0-58692 GCA_024611195.1 Ceyx melanurus | reverse complement strand
AATAATATATAAACAATAATAAATATTAATTAGGCAGAATTTTTAGTCCATGAGCATCCCCTGAAGAGGCAAAAATGCCTTCTTAATGTTGCTAGAAAAGTAACACAGTTCTTTCCTTAAATTACTGACTGTTGCACTTGTGCCTAAATGTAGGGAGCTCTGGTGGAATTTGTGAGAAGAGCAAACTGTATTCTGATGGTAAGAAGAAGTCTCTCAACACTGGGATCATCACTGTGCAGAACTATGGCTCTCATGTTCCTCCCAAGGTGTCTCACATCACTTTTGCTCATGAGGTTGGGCACAACTTTGGCTCTCCTGTGAGTATTCCTCTTGATCTGTTCAAGTGTGTGGATTGCAAATGGGATTTTTTACTCCCTATAACCAAGGAGATGGTGATGGTGGCTGCACAGAATGTGTATACAAACAGAAAACAGGCTGCTGAACTAAACCCTTTTATGAGGGTTTGATGGCACTGGTGCAACAGTGGATTTTGTGAATTATTTCTGCTAGTTCAGTCTCTAAAGGGACTGTATTTTCTAAACTTTCTTGGTTTTAATTGAAGACTAGGCTCATACACATCAATACATTGAATGTATTCTGATTTATCCTGGAAGGAGGAGTCAATGAAAAATTAAGATGACAACTTCATTCAACAAGTGAAAAATCGAACTGGTTCTTTATGGTCAATTATTTATAATTAGAAGCTTACCTAAAAAAGTTGTGGTGAGGATTCATATACCAATAAAAATATTTCAGAGCAAAATTGTCTCCCAGTCATTTAGGGACATGGGTTGTTTGTGGCAAGCTGAAAGCATGAGGCTTTTGGTTTTGCTGGAGATGAGAACAAAGTTGTGGTTTGGGTTTTTATTTTTAAACTGAAGTATATACACTTTCTACTCTTGCAAGTAAAATGAAATCAGGATATGGCAGGAATGACAAGTTCTTCCAAAAGAGATGCTCACATGTAAATGTTTTCCTCATGGGCCTTGAGCAAATCTGTAACACCACTGCTCAGAGTGGGAGCAAACCTTTCAAATATAACTGAAAATATAAGCACATGAAACTGAAGAACCAGTCCCTGGGAGTGAAACATCTTCTGGATCAGCCTGGAAGATTGTTCTTTTTATTTTACTTTTAAGAAAATTTTCAAGTCAGTATTCCAGGACAAATCCTGGGTTTCTTTATTTTTTTAATTCCAAGAAACCTTAGAGTATAAGGTGCTGTTCTCTTTATGAACCTTTTATTCTCACTGCATAAAGGTTAACAAGTCAGATTACTTTTGCAGATGTATAAAAAAATAGCAAGAAATTAAGCTTTCTTGATAGAAATAGTCTTAAAATACTTGTTTTGCAGCATGATTCTGGAATGGAGTGCACTCCAGGAGAGTCCAAGAACTTGGGACAGAAGGAAAATGGCAATTATATCATGTATGCAAGAGCTACATCTGGAGATAAACTGAACAACAACAAGTTCTCTAACTGCAGCATAAGAAATATCAGCCAAGTTCTTGAAAAAAAGAGAAACAATTGTTTTGTTGGTATGTATTTATTCATCCTGAAAGCAGAATGGCTAAGGTATTACCATTATGCTTAGGTCAAAACTTATTTTAATTTAAGTTTTACTTTTTTATCTTGCTCAGTTTCATTTGTGGGTTTTTTTGGTTGGTTGGGTTTTTTGGTTTTTGGGTTTTTTTTGGTTGGTTGGTTTGGTTTTGGTTTGTTGTATTGATATGATTATGAGGATTATTATTATTATTACATATTTATTTACTGAAAGATTCTGGAGAACAGGAGGCTGGGAGTGGGAAGCTCTTCTCTTTCTTTATAAAGCCTGCTGGGAAGTAGTAAAGAAAACAGGGTCACTCTTTCTAGCCATGCCCAGTGAAAGAACAAGAGTTAAGGAGCACAAATCATAATAGAGAAAATGCTATTTAAACACTAAAAAAACCAAGAATGTAGCAGGAACTTTGTTTCTGGAGTCTGTGCTGTGTGAGCTTTCACAAATCCTGAGATTGTGCAGCAAGTCCCTTTGGGTTTTGGTTAGTAGTAGTTCAGCTCAACACCATCAGCTTCTGCCTGAAGGGCTTCAGGCTCTGCTGAAAGAGGAGTGCAGGAAGGGATGGATGCTGCTCCCTTGGAGGCTCAGCAGAAAAAGGCTTCTTATCACTGCTGACTTCCTATCCACACAAGAAACTCCCACTGTTATCAGCAGAAACCTGGACTCAGAGGCCTGAAATTCTATGGATTGTGGGAATGACTAAGCTGAGTGGCAGGCAAATAAAGCAGGTTGACCTGAGCCCTAGTCTGAAGTCCATCTTGACCAAGCATTTTCAGTCGAGTCAACGTGAGCATTTCTAAAGCTATTTGCAGATTCTTTGTACTGTTTGCTACATAAATATACTGTTATTTTTTTTCAGAGTCTGGGCAACCCATCTGTGGTAATGGGCTGGTTGAACAGGGAGAACAGTGTGACTGTGGATACAGTGACCAGTGTAAGGATGAGTGCTGTTATGATGCAAACCAACCAGAAGATAAAAAATGCAAGTTAAGACCAGGCAAATCCTGCAGGTATTGTGCATGTCTTTTATAGTACACTTCCATTTGGGGGGGGTTGTTGGTAATTGATATTTTAGAATCTGAATCTGTTTATCTGTGTTACTTCTAAAGCATTTATTCTGCCTCAAATGCCTTATACAGTGAGTGAGGAGTTCATAAGCATGATGTGGTGCTAATTGTAACTTGCTTTCCCTTAAATGAATGCTCTCAAGCTTTTGAAAAAGCCCCAGCATCCAGGCCTGGATTCTAACATTGCAATAATCAATGCAGACAAACGTGTTGAAATTCTGTTACCTTTATTGGCAATGTGTTGTGCAGAAGTCTTGCCAAAACTGTGATTCAGCAGAACACAGACAGGGTGCTGCTTTTGCAGTAGACAGGGAAGAATTAATTGCCCAAATGGTAATGGGGGATATTATGCAACTGGAGCCTTTCTGGGTGCCATTTCTGCAGCATTGCCTAACTGGGAAATGACTACAGGAGATGGGTGACTTTTTAAATTATTGTTTGTTCTCAAATGCTTGTTTTGTAAATTAAATTGAACTATGTTTTTAAGTCACCTTGTATCTTGGCACTGTCGTGCACAGAGTGATTTATAAGAACTTTCAAAGATCATAAGACTTACAATGAAGTCTTTTAGTTCCATCTTAAATTTTTATCTCAGCTGAAAACTGCATTTGTTTTTCACATGAAAAGTGTGAGCTTTTGTTCCTCTCTAGAGATAAGCAGAAATTGAATGTGTGGCTAGACTTCTCATGTCCTCCCTGTTCCCCACTCCCCCTGCCTTGCAAATTCCTGTAATTTATGCTGAAATTGTCTTCTCATTGGTTTCTGAGGTTCTCCATGGTATCTGTGGTGATTTGCTGTTTCCTTCTAACTCTGCCAGGTGCTGCCACCACCTCCTTTCTTGACTCTCTTGAGTTCAGCTGACTGTGGTCCAGCTTAATGCACTGTTGGAGCAGCCTTCAGTATGAATTGCTGCAGCAGTTCTGCTTTAGGATGCCCTTCTTTCCAGCTCTATTAAGATAGAAAATTTTCCTGTGCAGAGAGGTTTCCAGAGACATGTAAAGCGAATCCAAGTGTAAGAATGGATCCCATAAATAACATGTTAAAATCCATTTTAAGAAAACAATGGTATTTATCCAGCTCCTTTATATGTCTTTTAGCCTTTTCTGGGTAACATGAATGCTTTTTTTTCTTAGTATGCAATATGCTGTTATTTCTGATACAAGATCTGAACCTTTACTTAATCTGTCTTTAATCTGACAAGATCTTACCTTTACTTGTTTATTTATACCATATAAGTGGTATGGCTGCAGAAAATAGGAAGAAAAAAAAATTTGCTGTGGATATAAATTGGTGACAGATAAATCTTAAGCACATTTTACATTAAAATATATAAATTCTATTTTTCTAAAATAAGACTAAGTTGAATTGGTGACTACACTAAGAAATCTGTATTCAGTGCAGTATTAAGGGACAGAAAGAAATCCTTTCCTAAGGAGAAATCAGAAGTGTTGAGTGTTTGAGTGTGTTCTTGTGGTACCATTGCTGCTCCTGTGTTGCTTTGCAGCCCCAGCCAGGGCCCTTGCTGCACTGCACAGTGTGTTTTCAAGCTGAAGACTGACAAGTGTCGCAACGATTCCGACTGTGCCAAAGAAGGAATGTGCAATGGAGTCAGTGCCCTCTGCCCAGCATCTGAGCCCAAGGAGAACTTCACAGCTTGCAACAGGCACACCCAAGTTTGCATGAATGGGGTATGGCTTGGGTTTGCTTTCTTTCCAGTCCCATGCAACTGTTGTTCATTGCAGGACACTGTTCTGAAGTGATCTGCTTTCAGAACTTAAGGGAGAAGAGTGTAAGAATTCCATCTTTATCAATAAGTGCTGAATTTATTGGTTTCAGCCCAAATTATTGTGGAAGTACAACAAATATTAAGAATCAGGCAACAAATATCAAACAACAAATATCAAACTCTCTTTACTATTTGACAGAGCTCCATTTTAAAGGTGGGGTGGTTTTTTTTGGTAAAAATCAGGTATATGAAAGCGTTTGATTTCCCAGTTTCATCTTCTCATTATCCTTCAGTCTTGATCAAGTAATTTTTATTGCCTTTGAAAATTAGATGTGTATCAATACATGCTGAATGTGGTTTAATGAAAACAGTTTCTCCACCCATATGCATGTAACACAGATGCACAAAAATATAGGATTACTTTGAACTGCCATTAGGTTTCTGGATTAAAGAGTCTATGATAGTTGCTATGAAGTATTGATGGGAAGTATCTTACAATTGAATTTGTGTTTGCTTGAAGGCAGAAACAAGCAAAAAGTTCCTCCTTTTGAAGAGTTGTAACTTGTGTTGCTTAGGTCTGATTTCCACAGCCTGGGTTTTTAATCAAATGATACTGCAGGTAATAATTTTTCAGCTAGAGTCATCTTAGAGGAGTTCTCTTGATACAGTTACTGGATTTTTGAAAAAAAGATTGCAAATAAATTGAAATATATTAATTTTAATTTGAAGGGCCCTCCCCCTGTGGAATTAATATAGAGCCTTTCATGCCATTAGTTTTTATTATTATTTTATGATAATACTTTTTTGAATACATGCTTTTGAATTTATTTTTTTCCCCTAACCACAGTTTTGAGTAATTAAGTTTCAGTGTGAATTGTACTCTGAGTGTTTTGCAGGGTACTCTGAGGCCCTACAGAGTTGGGTTAAGAATAAAAAGGGTAAATTGCCTTTAAGAAAAATAAAGAAGCCTAAACACTGCAACTGAATAGCTGTAATATATTTTTGTTGTTGTTTTCTAAACTTTGTAAGAAATCACAATGATTATTTTCATCAATAAGCATATTTAGACCTACAGTTCTGCTTTCAGTATTAAAAAGGCATCTCTTTCCTAATGTCAGCATGCTTACAAGTGAAACTGATGGCTGTGTGCTCATGTCTCCAACAGCAATGTGCTGGCTCCATCTGTGAGAAGTACGACTTGGAGGAATGTACCTGTGCTAGTTCAGATGGCAAGGATGACAGGGAGCTCTGCCATGTCTGCTGCATGAGGAAAAGTAAGGCTGCTGTCAATTGTAATAAAAAACCCAGCACTTGGGTACCTGAGGAATGTTTTTTTGTTAGCTTTGGGTTTGTTTATACCTAGTTTCAGATGGACATTGCATTGCATTTTGTGGGAAATCCCATTTTTGTTTTGACTGAGCAATAGAAACCTGCCATTTTTCAAAAGCAGTTTGAACAGCTGCACAGCAAGGTATTTCTGCATGTGTGTTTTAATCCAATACCAGTGGGATTAATCCACTTTGTATCCCCTTTCCAGTGGAGCCAGCTACTTGTGCAAGTACAGGCTCTAGCCAGTGGGAGAAACGCTTCGGCCGGAAAACGATCACTTTGCAACCTGGATCCCCCTGCAATGATTTCAAAGGCTACTGTGATGTGTTCATGAGGTGTCGGCTGGTAGATGCTGATGGCCCTCTAGCCAGACTAAAGAAAGCCATTTTTAATCCAGAGCTATATGAAAATATTGCAGAATGGATTGTGGTAAGTTGGGTTGTTTGGGTTTTTTTATGTTTAATCTTGCGAGTCTAATACAAAATTTTCTTGTTAATCAGTATTCACCATTAGTAAATGTTGCTGATTATACATATATATGCACACATTGTATTTGAACATTCTCGAAGTCCTCCTTTCACCGTTTTTTAATTTAGTAAACACTTTGAGTGCAACAAATAAGATTGACAGCTTGGAAGAATCATAGAATCAATCATAGAATGTCAGGAGCTGGAAGGGACCTCAAAAGATCATCTAGTCCAAACCCCCTGCCAGAGCAGGATCACCCAGATCAGAGGGGAAATGGAAAGGAAAAGGAAATGGAAACTAATAAGTAAAATAGACCAGTAAATATTTGGTGTTATTAACTCTAAATATATTGATCTGCAGCATTTCTGGTTTTTTTTGCACTAGAAAATAATTTCCTACTAATAGTCCAGGAGGAGAGCTAGAGGAAAACACCATTATGGAGCTGCATAGTCAATTTTCTATCAGCTGTTGATTGTTTGGGGCTTATGTAGTCTGTTGTAGGGTATCTTCTGTTAAATACTCCTCTTATAATAGACAAAAAAACTCCAAATACTTCAATTCTAATAACTTTGGGACACTTGGACTTTAAAATGTCACTTAAAAGAATGTGACATGTTGGAACAGTTTTTTGGTGACTGTTAAAAGGCAAAGGAAAGCCTTATTCAGTGACCCCTGTCCCTTGAGCATGTGTGCCAGTGTCCCCTAATTTATTGATTTATTTTTTTTTATGTTTTTAGGCTTATTGGTGGGCAGTGTTACTTATGGGAATTGCCTTGATCATGTTAATGGCTGGTTTCATCAAGATATGCAGTGTTCATACTCCAAGCAGTAATCCAAAGTTGCCTCCTCATAAACCACTTCCAGGTGAGTACACCAAGCACTTGCATTTCTAGAGAAGTGTTTTCTCCTCAGTTCTTTTGTTCTAAAGGGAAATTTCAGATGTCACACCCTCTGGTTGTTAGCCTGTCTGGCACTGTGAAACTAAAAATGGAATTAATGGAAGTCAGAGTTGTTTTTATTTCCTATTCCATGCTCCATTTTATAACAATCAGCCTGTTTAGTTAATAAAATATTCTGTAAATAATCCATGTGGTTCATCTACTTAAAAAACTTGTCTGAATCTGAATGCTTTCAGAAAAACACTTAATTTTTTCTGGAAATAATTTCATGTTCAACTACATTTTAGTAATGGTATCTTTCTTTGAAACAGGCACTTTAAAAAGGAGGAGACCACCCCAGAACACTCAGCCTCCCCAGCGACAAAGGCCCCGAGAGAGTTATCAGATGGGACATATGAGACGCTGACTGCAGCTTTTTGCCTTGGTTCTTCCTAGTGCCTACAATGGGAAAACTCACTCCAAAGAAAACCTAATAAGTCATTGTCCCTGGTCTAACTCTTCAAAATTGAAGAGGAAAAAAAAAAAAAAAAAAGGCATGATATGCCCTCAAAACAAGTGGAAATGGTTAATTTTTAATGAGCTCATCTTCCAGCTCAAAAAGAAGAAAAGCGTTTTTCTTGCAGATTTTTAATTTAGTGGCACAAAGTCCTAGAGTATCATGATTCTTTTCCCCTTCTGTGCTCTTCATTGCTGCATTTTCTTCACTTGCAGGCAAATACAGCTGTAGTAAAACTTTGACTCAAGAATTGGGAAAAAACAAACCTATTTTTCAACTGCCAGACAAGGCTAGGAAGCTAGAGCACCTCAGCATTGGAGACATGAGCTGTCCATGTATATACATTGTTATATGCAGACATGTATTTCTAACGTACACCCGTACTCGTGTGCAATTGTAAACAAAAGAATTGCAATATGGATGTTTCTTTGTATGATAAACCTTTTCCTCTCTTAATGAAGAAATTACTGTTTAATTGACATACTCAGGATAACAGAGGATGATGGTGTGTAACGGGCAAGGATCCTGTGATGCTTTACACAGCAGTTTTGAAGCGAATCAACCTTTTGTGAATCATCATAAAATGTTTCAAGCATTCATTTCATCTTTCTCAGACAGCTGCTAAGATCCAGCATACACCACTGAATGGTCTTTTAGAGGTAACAGGTGTTCTTAAACCTTTGCAAATGCCAGAATTTCTCAGAAGTGGTTTCTTTGTCTCATTTCCTATTGCTCAGCATCAATATTTTAATTGAGATTGTTCTGTTCCATAATGAAGAGTTAGGTGAAATATTTCCATGCTTTTATTAGGAAGTTCTGCCTGTTACTCAACTTGTTTTAAAAATTGCAACCAGTTTCTTCTGGCTGTTCAGAGATATTCTTACAGTGTAATAATTGAGTTTGTGTTCTGAGCTGTATGGGAAGAAAGAAAAGCTGTAGGTTTTAATTTTCTTTTTTAATTTATCAGATATTTGAGTAACTTTTCAGCATGATACTGTTGATCAATAACCACTATAGTAGAGTGATTTGTCCAGCTACTGTGGCAGAGTTAAAACTGTAGTTAGGACTACCAGTTTTCCCACATTTTATACCAGTAGTGAAGTTCAACAGCACAATGTCCCATTCCAAAGTTTTTGTTATGAATGTAAAAAAATTGGCATATCTGAAAGAGGAAACAAAAGATGTCTTAAGGTGCTTACTGCTATGCAGGAGATGAAAGGGGGCATTACAAAATATTTAAGCTTGTGATATATTTATTGCTTGTTTTCCAAAAGCACCAAGCTAATTAGAGATGCAAATGGCTAGAATTTTTCCTGGCTTTGCTTAGGAGAAAATTTACTAAGGGTTGGACAGGCTTCCTTTGTTTGGTTTTTGTGGTTTGTTGTTTTTTTTTCTGTTTTGTTTTCTTTTTTTTAAGAGTATAAGGTTTACACAATCATTCTCATAAATGTGACACAAGCCAGCAAGGCCAAAAATGTTACAGAATATAATGGGATCTCCTTCTTGTAAACTTGTACAGTATGTGGTAACTTTTTCAGAATACAGCTTTTTGTACATGATTTAGAGACAAATTTTGTACATGAAACCCCAAGTCTGATAGACTATATAAATAATTCTAAATGATCTTAACTAGTTAGAAGTGTACGTAGTTGCTTTTAAGTCATTTTCAATACATTTGTTTTAAGACTGTGCAAAGATTGGAAGTGGGTTTGCATTTCTAAAATGGTGACTTTTCTTCAGCAAGAGTTCTTAGTAACTTCTTGAGTGTGGTAGACTTTGGAACATGTAAATTTTTTGCCTGTAATGTTATCCTGTGGTAGGGTTTTGGCAGACAAATGCTGTCCTATTTTATTTTGAGTCTTAGTTAAAATGTTTTCTGAAAACAGAAATGTGCACTGAACTCTCCACTGCAAGTCAAGATGTGGTAAAACCAGAAGAAAGTTCAAGACAATGAAATGGAATACTACTGTTGATTTCATGTCCACTGTGTTTTATACAGTATCTTTTTTGTTCACTTTGGAAATTTTTACTAAAAAATGCAAAAAATAAAGTATTGTGCAAAGATATGTAAGGTTTTTTTGAAACTTGAAATGCATTAATAAATAGACTTGATGAAATCACCTGCTGAAGATCCATTTACTCTTTGCTGAAAACAAAAAGGAATGCCTAGATTCCTCTTCTCCTTCACTTTTGGCTTTCTCTGGAAGGGCTGTCAAGCCAAAAAGGAATTGTGCTGTCTTTATGCTATCAAAGTACACCTCCCAGTTTTACAATCATACAGTTAAATGCAAGAGTAAATGTGGTTTTGTAGCCTTTTAAGGAAAAGCCTTAAAATGATCTTTACTTTGATGGTCACAGGAATAAAGCTCTCTCTATTCCTAGCTGCAAAAAGGCAACTGTTACTGGTGGGCACCAGAGCTACTCAGTGATTCCTTCTGAAATAAATGCATTTTTGAAGTGAAACATTGGAATTCCCAAGCAGTGCTCTCTGCAACTGATGGATGCAGCTTCTAGAAGGACCGAGTTTTGCTGCTTGTGAGGTGTCTGAGAACTTCTGAGCTGGCTCTGTGTTTCTCTGTATCTTGTGTAGTTGATGTAAGGGGTAAGACTCCTTTTAAAAGGCATGTCCTGCCACTGTCATTCTTAGGGCTGGCTGTTGAGAATGGCCTGCTCTGGACATCTGTTTCCCTCCCTGAGCAGCATCTGCTTTGATGTAATCAGAGCTTATTCAGTTACTTCCTTGCAGTGCTGACTGGGGTTTGTGTTTCTTTGCTTGGGCCATTTCTGTTTGGTTTTTCATTTGGGTATTTGGGTTTTTTTGTTGTTGTTTTGGGGCATTGGGGTGGGGTTTTTTTACTGTTTGTGTTTGGTGTTTTTTGCTTTTTTTTTAACAGAGGTGCTTCCCTTTCTGAAATAGCACTGTCAGGGCAAAAGGTATTAAAAGGTAATGAGCTGGAGCAGAGCTCTTCTGTAAATCAACATCATTGCTGCCTAATAGATCTGGTGGTGGTTGCATTTCAATTTCTGCCCAGAAACATAAAACCAGAAGGGTAGAAATAATGTCTTGAGATACAAAATTTTCATTCTACATGCTTCAATGTATTTGGGGAAAATAAATGAGTTAATAAGTAGCTGTAATTTTTTTTACCTAACATTTGGTCTATTAACCCCAAGTTATTTATTCTCATATTGTATTTCTTTGTTTTAGTCATTAAATGTGTACATTCACCTCTGGTCTGGAAGCATGTGTAGTTGGATTGATGTGAATGAGAGAAGGGCATCAAACTTCTTCACCTCACTTTATTCATGCCATCCAGCATATGTCATTGATGTAGTTTGCCTTTTAATTCACATTCCAATATTTATTTCAGGAAAAACATAAGGGATTTTTACTTCTGCATATTGGATGTTGATTGTTACAGAGAGCTGGAGCTTGTGCTGACAGCAGGAGGCTTCTGGTGGCTTTCAAGGTCTTGATTCAGTTGTTTGGAGCAAGACAGGAGTAATTCCAGTGAATCCAAAGGAAGGCACCACTACAGGCACTTGCATTTAAAGGTATGACTTCAGTGTTATGTTCAGGCATTGTAAGAATTTCAGTGTACTGCAACTTGGGATTTATTTCATTTTTATACTGGGAATTAGTGTCATGTCTGTCAAAACACAGGGAGGGGATTTATTTGGACGTGATTTGTGAAAAATGACATCGCAGTAAGTGATCATATCTCCAAGACTGCAAATACTAAATGTTCTTCTAATTTGCCTGTTTAATTTTGGAGTTTTCAAATTGTGTTATTTGAGGATGTGCTGACTTGTTTCAGTTGAGCTGGAGAATGTGTTGGGTTTTTTGTCCCCAGAAGCTTCTGAAGTCTTCAAACTGCAGTATCCCCATTACATGAGTTTCAGCACATTGTAGATCTCTGACCTTTTTCCACCTTCCTTCCTTGAGCTAATGCTTTCAAGCTTGTTTCTCCTAAAGCTTGCATCCCTTTATTGGCCTTCTTACCAACTAAATGAGAGCAATGTGAAAGAAATTCTTATTTTCATGTCTGCATTGTTTTTAAGCATGTTAGGATGTGTAACTACAGGAAAATCACGGCTTAAAAAGCTCTGATGTGAAAATGTTTGTTTTGCATCACCCAAATCTCATTAAAATCTGTCTCAACTCTAGTTGGTTTTTTTTCTTTTTCAGGTCTAGCAAAACATTAACATCATAGTTTCTGCAGTGGAGAAGCAGCACAGTCCAGTTCTTTCTTATCTTTCTCACTCTGTCATCCTTCAATGTTTTCTAAACAAAGCTTTTGGGTTTTTTTGAGGACTGAGGGTAGGATTTGGTGCAGGAAGCTTACAAAGTTCATAGCTTAGAAAGCTGGTGGTAACATGTGGTAGATGAAATTCCAATTAATCTATTCCAATTCTATAAATAGGCAAGTGTATTATAAATAAAACAACCCTTAACGTAAGAAGTGAGAGTGGAAGATCTCCAGCTTTTTCAAGAAGCAAATATTTAATTCTAGAAACAATCTAGGGAGATACATAATTTGAGATAGACATACAGATTTAGTTCTCTGTTTTCTGTCTTATTTTTCATTGTGGTTTGGAAAACTAGAATGGCCATATTGTCACTTTTCCTGTCTGCCGTTCTTCAGATCACCCACTGTTTTAACTTCATTCCCCTCAAAATGCTGTCACTGAATCTCTAGCAATTGAGTTTCTCCAGTGGATTATTGCTACTCAAATGGAAAGTGAAACAAAACCAACCAGCATCTAAAAAAGACTTTGTGCTTATCTGACTCTTTCAGGTATATTTAATGCTGACATTTCCTTCTTCAGTGTATGTTCCTGATTTAACTTTTGGCTATTGCATTTGAGTGATTTTTATATAAAGACAGAACATAGTACAGAGCTTTAATAAAATCAGCATGCTAGAAAATGTAAGTACTGGATATAGCAACCTGAGGCATGGAATTAATAATTTAAATTGTAACTTTGGACATAGGTGGTAATATTTACCCTGTTTTTTAAAACAAAACAATTTGCTTCATTAAGCAAAATCGTTTAAAGAACACATCCTCATTTTCAGTGCATATTCTTTTGTATGGAATTTGTATCTAAATATATAAATATTTCTCCTAATCAAGACATTCTTTGAAGTGGCCATTTCAAGTAACAGATCAGCTGCTGAAATACACACAGCTATTCTTTTTGAAAAGTATGCTTCAGTTCCCATCATTTTTAGTCAGCCTTTCTGCTTCCATATTGAATATTCCAGTTTGCTTAAGGGATGGTAGTTATTGAAAACAGCTTTTAAAAGTTAATATTCTGAATACTTAACAAAGGTGCTTGCATTCCAAAATTGATCACAGCTTATTGCTTGCAGAACTCTGCTCAACTTGTTCATTTCATGTGCTTTTAAAATAAATCTCACTTGAATCCTAATAACAGCTGTATATTTTGTTTCTGAATTCCCTGCAGTATCTTCATATGGAACATATGCTTGCTCCAAGTCTTACAACTATCTTGCATATTTTTACCATTTAAAGAACACAAAGTAAACTACATTCAGAATACGGTTGTAGAAACATTATTTTTAATGAATCTTTTGCTTAGCATTACAAAGTCACAAATGAAATACTCTGACATACATTTTGATTTCTATTTCAGTATTCACTACCCATAAAATAAAAATAATGTGAGAGAATGTTTCTTCATGTAGTTGATACTCTGAAATAGGAAACAAGGGAATTCTATATATTTGAATTTATGAAGTTTATTTGCACTGAAGGTGTTTGAGGGTTTTACCATTTTCTTTTTTTCATGCAGTTGCAAAGTATGCTAAAATATACTATGCAGTCATTTAAAATCTAAACATCTCAGGCCTTACCTGAACAGGTAAATATGATTTTAATGCAAAAGTTAACTGAACTTAGTTGTGCTACAGTTGCATAGTATACTAAACATCATTTTAAAAATTAAATTATTAGTAATTTAAGTCAGCACTTTAAAATGGAAAATGCTCTGATGTTTAATAGGACAGTTTAGTATAGCATTTTTATGTGATGTAGTTACTTGGCTTACCATACGATTATGACAGCTCAAGCATTCTCTATGTTGAGATGCATTTTAATTTTTGAATGTTATAAATAACACTGTTAACAAAGAGCTTGAACTTCTTATCTATCTGGGACTATTTTCTTCAATTATTTAACTCCCCCTTCTTTAGGAAATAATTTAAGAATGTTTTAGTTGGCAGTAGTCACTATTAATGTTTTCAAGTATTTAATGGGAAATAAACCTCCTTTTTTTTTCCCTTAAATCCAACAACAAAGAAAACTTGTTGAAGTCTTCTGGCAATAATTCTTTCAAATATAAATCTTCTTTATTTCTAATGAGGAGGTATTTATAAAAGCTTTTAAATTGATTATATATATACACATTATTATACGGGCATTGATGAACATTGCTCAATGATCACTTTGAGAATAGGCTGTAGATTAACAAAGTTCAGCTCACTGTTGTATCACAAAATTCAGATTTTTTTTTTAATTTTGTTTTTCACCACCTCTGAAACAATCAGGATATTTAAATGTAATGTAGCTGTGTATTTCTAAAACCTTTTACTAAATGTTTTGAATATCTTTTGGTGAGCAGTTGTCCTCTGTCGCATTGCTCATTTGCTGTTCTGTCTGCGGAAGCGATCTTCACATCTCACAAACGTTTTCTCTTGGGCTGGATGAAGGTGAAGGTTGTCAATGTTTTGAGAGCAAAATGTTGTTCTAGAATAAAAAAACCCAGCATGTAAGCATCATGTTAGTATTTAGGGCTGCTATCTGTATAAAAATATGCTTTCTAGATAGACTGAATCTGACATTCTTGGTGCTGTCTTTTCCAGGGAGGTGTCTGAGGTTTCTCTGGGCTCGTGAGGGAGGAGCTGTCTTTGGCCGCCATCTTGTGAGCACGCAGGAGGAGGAGCAGGCTGCTCCCAGGGACTGAGCATCAGGCTCCTGTCTTCTCCTGGAATCATACACAGCTTCTGTTCTCTACTGCACACCCTCCTAGTGATTCCTTCTCTCTGTTCTCAGTGCCTCTTGTCTTACTCTCAGCATTACACTGCTTGGCCTACTAGTACTTAGTTGGCCTTCAGCCTGAGGGGAGCTCGGACATGTTGGAATCTGGTATTTCATTGCTCATAACAGCATAAACTTAAAAACTAGTTAAGACACAACAGTTGTTTAGTGTTTGTTAGGTAATCTAATAAAGGAAAATTTATCAACTATATAAATATTGCTAACATTGTGAGGTAAAGGTGTATGGAGATTGAATATTGTCAGTGTTTTGTTCAAATGTTCACAAGAGAAAACTCATCCTGTATTTACTACCTTTTTTTAAGATTGAGTTCCCAAAATTGTTAATCCTTCGATCCATCATGTTTGATCTTTCCAATAAGATTGAAATACTAATTTTTCATTCCCCACTCAAGCATTACTACAGTATTTCAACAGTAACATGGCGTTTCCATTCCTGTGACAAGTCCAGATTGCACAGAACGTGATCAGCATCCATTAAAATCTTGATATGAACTCCCACTTCTGCTTGCACAAAAAAAAAACCTAAGGAGCATTAGATACCTGAAGATACTAGCATCCTTTTTTTTTTTTTTAAGTCCAAGAACTACACTCCTCAGTTACCCATTTTCCAGGATTTATTTATTAAGTACATCAGCAGTAATTGGCTTGTGCAAGGTGATTGACATGGCTGTTAGAAAAATTAGTATACCTGACAAAATCCTTTTGAAACCTTCTTTTTCTCAAGGAGCAAAAATTTTGGCAGATAGGGCAGTACTGATTTTGGGATCATCACTTTTAAAACAGAAGAAGATGCTGAAAAATTTTTTTTTTAATGGCAGGAGCATGTGCCAAGTGCTGGGTTAGGAGAGGAAAATACCTGCAAAATACATTTTCATGGAGACAAACCATAACAAAATATGATCCCTCCTTTGCACTCCAGGACACAAGGATTCTTATGAAAATGTCTCTTCAAGTGATTTAATTTGTCTTTTGTGTCAGTCTCAAGAAGAGGCAGCTCTACCAAAAAGTCTTGTTCCACAGAAATTCTGCAGTAGTTAGAACTGCTGCTGGCTAGAAAGACTGTAGCAAGGAAAAATCACCACCTAAAACTGAGCCACAGTTACAAGGTAAGACATGCTTGTCACATTATTAATTATTATTTAATTAGAAGTAAATATTTTTCTTCAGAAAACTGTGCTCTGATGCTACTTCAGAGTTCACCTGACAAAATTAATGTTGCTAAATTAATACTATAGGAAAAAGCATAACCAGAGTGCAAAAAATACTGTCAATTACCAGTGAAAATGTGGTATCTAGAAGTAAAGGTAGTCTTGTTTGTTTTTCAGGACTGCTCACATTTTTTTGCTCACTACAGAAATTTTACTTCCACAGTTTATCACCCCAGGAACCACACAGTCTGCACAGCATAGTAGTTCTTTATCAACTCAGACTGTCTCTTAAATGAATGAGAGAAAAATAAAGAAATTTTATTATAAAACCCTTCACTTGAATGATCAGATGACTGTGTAGTTCTGTGTGTGACCCTTCTAATCAGACTTTCAAGAATGATGATGCTGATTTCTTTGAGGTAACTATTGAAAGCCAAATAATTAAGATTTAGCATATTTTTTGTGAGTAGGAAATAGCCTTAAAATGTTGGAGTTGATATTTATATTTTTTTTTAATTTTATATGGTCCTTATGGATCACGATAACCACCTTCTAAAAGAGGTGCTAGGACAACCTGTGTGCCAAACATCTGTGTTGTTACCTCAGAAAGTGTTTTCATTGCACTTACTTTTGCTGTGTTTCCCCTGCTTTCACTCTTATTGTCTTCACTATAAGTCCTGGTCGACGGGTGCCTTTTGTCCATGGCATTATGGTTTGAAATGTGTCCCAGATATTTTCCCAAACTGCAGTTCCTTCCCATTTGAACTTGATCATGATTAGTTCACCAATATCATTGTCCAGGGCGATAAGAAAAGAGTAGGTTTTATTCCCATTAAGACCTTCAAGTCTGCAGTAAATAAAACCAGAAAAATACTATCCTAATTATTATAGATTTAAGTGGATTAAAAAAAAAAAAGGCAAAAAACAGTTTCTCATTTTTGAAAACCCAATAAAGAACTGTGTTTCCCACTCCTTCTCTAGGATCCTCTTCTTCCAGGTGCATAAAATGGTGAAACAAGACAAGATACTAGAAAAGCAGCAGAAGTGGGGGGAAGCAGTAGTGGTTTCTGACAGCAAAAGGAAAAGTGTCCCATAATAGAATCTGCCTCATGACTTTTGTCTGCTAAAGCAAATGCTGAGTCATGCTGTTGTCTTTGCTTTGGTTAATACAGTGTCCATCATGAGAAATAGCCAAAGTTCTTTAATTATAGCTGTGTATTTGTGGTTGAATTGATTAGATCTCCCTGTGTTACCCATAGTATGGACAAAACATACATGGACAGGAGACTTCATGTTCAGAATTCCTCAGTTTGTTTCATGATATTTTTTACAATGCTTAATAGTTTTTGCATTAAAGTTTGTGATTTTTAGGGAGTATGGGTGAATAGAAGACAATTTCCAGTTCTTTTCCTTAGCTGTGCTGAACCATTTAATTCATAACATGATGATGTGTGTTATAAACTAGCACCTTGTTTCTCACTTGTACAATGACATAAAATAGCAATACTTACAGAGTGATGGGCAGGTTTTTAGCATCCTCCTTAGTGCCTGTCAGAGAGATGGTAAATGTTGGATCTATGGGTTTGCCTTGAATTTCATTGATGAAGTGAATCTTGAGTTGATAATGATAAACTGCAGAAAAGGAGGAATTTGCAAAGTGACAGAATTAATGGTCACAGAAGCAATAGATTTCTCAGGTTAAAAAAAAATTGCCTTTCAGAGCATGAACTTGATTGATACTCCATTTACATTTTAAAAATATTTGTTGCAATTAAAACAATTTTCCTCATAGTTGTTTAGCAATATAACCCCGTATGGTTTGGGGCCATGTTGCTCTGTTTAAAAGGATGGAGAGAAAAAAGGTAACCTGGGCTAAGTTCCTTCTGTAGGATAAACATTCTTCCATGGGAAACACTTCAGCTTTTCTAAAGTTTAATTGTTAGAATTTCTGGCAAACACTCTAATCACCAGACAAATCCTTATGACTGGACACGGGGAGAGATATATGATACAGATTGAAAACTGTAAGCAGTGTAAACAGAGTTTTTCTCTGGAAATTGTCCTGAAAAACAGATGACTCACAAACTTTCCTTGGCTGCATAATGAGGCATTGTGCTGAACACGCACCCATTAACAATATGACCTTGTTCAGGCACATTGCTATAAGAAACATGTCATTAATACTTGGAGATTTGGTGGTTTTCTAGAAGAATCAGTGTTTAGGAAAGTCTTTGAACTGAGTGCTGACTGAAAAATGCCTAAGAAATCATCAGTGTGCTCATTATGAGCAGTTTGACATTTAGTAAGTTCTGAAGCAAACCAAACCCCAACATACAGTTAGAGGCCATGTGCACACAGATACTGTCAGCTAGATTTCAATGGCCAAAACTCTTCTCTGATGATCCTGCCAGCCACCTTCTTGACAGAAAAGATACATTTAGGTGTTAAGAAATCCCTAAGTAATTTCTATTAACACCACAATATTAGGAAAATTAGGGATGCTGTATTTATCCTGGCAGTGTTGCCAGGTTATAGATGGGAAATGGTGCTGGTAAACATTATTGCACTCTAGTTTTTCAGTAGGAAGATGCTCCTTTATTCCCTGTCCTCACTTTAGGCTTCCCTGCATAACACAGTGGCTCCACCATACTGGTAAGGAAGTAATTTTAATATATGCACAGATAGTTTAATTATTATTTAATTTTTGTGCTGCATGATGAGCCTTCACAGTAAGTATTTGCTACAAAATCTTTTTGTTGTTTCATATGATTGTATTTAGTGCACAATGTATTTTATTTTAAGAATGCATCACTCTGAAAACAAAATGGTTGATTCTTTGCTGCAAACTTGATGAGGACAAAGTAGGCAGAGAGGCTTGTTTACGGAGAACTTGTATCACAATCCTGTCTTGCTCTTGAATTTTCTCTCCATGTTAAAATGGTTTTGTTCTAGTGTATGTTCTAATAGAGGCTAGGCTTTTGTTGTGGTTACAATGCTCACTTTAAGGAAAAAGGTGAGCATAATTAATATAAAAATCCTGAGTCATGGTCCCAGCACTGCTTTATTATAAATATTAACAGGTTTTTTTGTTTGAATTAAGGTACAGTCCAGAATATAATGCTATTAATTTGAAAAATGAGATGTCAGGTTTTGTGATGACACAGAGGATTGTGTAGTGTAATGATGGGTTTCTCAAATTTCTTCTATTTGGGCTTCTCACATGATCTTCAAACATTTTAAGAGCATTACAAAGGTGACTTTGTGTGCACTCTCCCACAGTTGCTGCTTTGTTTGGGAACTTTTGTGAAAGGAAACCATTGTCTAGGGCACTGGTATCTGCATATGTGCCAAAGATGTTTTTTAAAGCAAAACCAGTTCTAAGCAAAAAAAATGCAACATGTTTCAAACTGAAATCAAAGGCAGTGAGATAGAGATGTTTTACCACAAGCTGAAACTCTCCCTGTGTCCAGAGAAGAATGCAACATGGGGATCCCATCTCTATGCCCACGTGTGGTAGTGGGTGCCATGTTCTCAGAGCAGTTGGCTTTCTGATTCTGAGGGTGACCTTACTGTACTGCAGGGAAATCATATCAGCAGCTAGACACAGAGCCTCTAGATTTTTTACGTGCAAAAAACAACATGAATTGTCTCTCTGAGCTGAGAAAAAGGTTTGTGTTCCCAACAAATTAATTTAATGGAGATAAAGCCAGAGTACCAGTCAGTCTCTTTTTAGAGCTGCAGTTCTACCCCATAAAAGTCCATGCTATTCTATTACCTATCCATTGTTTGAAAAGGAATAATTGCTATGTCTTCTAGACTAATTGCAAATAAAATTTGAGCAAACTTGGAGCAGGCAGTTTTTACAGAGCAATTATGCAGCTTTTTTGGCTTGGCTGTATGCCTGCATATGTTGGAACATCCTCCCTCACACAGGCTGTTGGAAGGGAAATCCTGGGGATCCAGATGCAAAGCATCTCTGAGCCCTCGGATCCACAGTCACCCTGTGCACACTTCACCCACAGGAACAAGAGTCAGGATCTTGATGAAAGGACATTAAGACAGCCTACCAGGATTCTCCCTTGTCTCTGCAGATTTGCTTATTCACGTAGATTTTATCAACTTCAATAAATGAGTAAACGGGACCACAAAACCTCAGGCTCAGCCCCACGCTTTGTGATCAAGCTGGAGATGCCCACAAACCTTTGAAAGGCATTTGTGCTCTGGTTTTCAGAAAGAGTCGTTTGCTTTTCAGCAGCCTTTCCTCCCTGATGTTGTAGCCCAGCGTGTTGCAGCGGTTCTTCCTGCAGCTGAGGCACAGCCCTTTGTTGAAGGTGGTGATGTCGTTGCACCAGTAGGCTGTGCTCTGCTTATCCTTGTGAAGCAAGGAGTCTATGAACAAATGAACTGACCTCTCGTGGGCACATTTCACAGCTTGAGTGATGCCTGAAAAAAAAATACAAACAGCAGAACTTTGCACACACTTCTTCCTCTTCACCGTGTCAGCTGCAGTACAACAACCAACTATAAATATGGCACTGTTTGCCCCCACCCCCTTTATGTCTAAAACGTCATGATTTGCCTTAAATCATACACTGTAACAACTTTGAGGATAGTCCAAAAGTAGTTTTGCTGAGCCCACATGAGAATAAAATTTCATAATTTGCTGCTTAAACTTTCATAGCCTGTTTAAGACTGTAAATATGAACCACCTTGATTTCATTGTCCTGGCTGTTTTGATTAATATGAAGGACAATATGAGGTTGTACATGGCCTTTCAGAACATGCCACATTGAAGACAGCAGTCTCATTCAAATGGCTGAACACTGTTGTCTTTGGGATGCTTACTCTATCATGTCACATGCTTATGTTGAATTTTGCTTTCAGGAAAAAGGAGCAAAAATTCATTAAATGCATTTTAAAAAATACAAAATGCATAGTTCTGCTTTTACAAGAAGTATCTTCCTTAGGTGTCATCACATTCAGAAGTTTTCTGTGTAGTTGGGATATTATTTGTCTTCACTGGTAAGCTTTATAGCTGATGCTTAGTTTCACTTTTGACATGAATTACCTGTTAATAGTGTGATGATAGTTGAGAAATATTTTTGGGATGCAGTGTGATGGGTGCACTTCTGGGTTTTTTTTACTTGACAGTTCTGTTTGTCACTCTGCATCAGTACCTTATCTTTTTTTTTTTTTTTTTCTTCAGTATATTGCATCAGTTTCTCTATATATTTTAGGTACCTTGCAAATAAACTTTTATATATCGGACCTAGCCTGGACCACTGGAAGACAGGTCCAAGAGAGAGCATCATCTGTGCAGCTGAAGGACAGATAGCTGGGAGAAGGTGAATTAAGGAGGTGAGTAGTACCACCCTGTGTTTGATTTTAAGTAATTAATTGCTCACTAGATGAATCTGGCTTAATTAGAATAAGCTTTCTCATTTCCTCTACTGCTAAACCAAAAACCTTAGAAATTATTGAGAAGTGCTTGACAGCAGGATGCTCCCAGCCTCATTTACACAGTGCTAGGCAGCACTGTGCCTTACTGGAGTCAGTAAAGTTGGTTTGAACTTAACACATGAAAATCATCCTCTTTCTAAACAACAACAACAAAATCCTGGCATATAAACTAGCAGCTGATGCTCTGGTTGGATACTGCTGAAGACCACAGAGGCAGGTGAGGCTTCCCAGAGGTGCCGCTTCCCGCTCCCACCGGCTCTTACCGGTGATGCCGTACTGGGCGATGTGGTTGTACACGTGGATGATGTGACAGCCAGGCTGGAAGGAGCCCCCGTTGGGATAGAAGTCCAGGTGGGCCACGGGCTGCTCGATGCCAACGCTGAGCCCCATGTGCTGCTTGGTGA
Source organism: Ceyx melanurus (assembly GCA_024611195.1). Classification (NCBI taxonomy): domain Eukaryota; kingdom Metazoa; phylum Chordata; class Aves; order Coraciiformes; family Alcedinidae; genus Ceyx; species Ceyx melanurus. The sequence goes on along the minus strand of JANHGL010010053.1, from coordinate 37,053 downwards.
ACGTATGGATGGCGTCCACAAAGCTGGCGTCATCCGGAGACAGGCGGTCCGTTGGGGACATGCCTTCAAACAAGGGACCTGCGGGGTCAAGGCCTGCAGGGAATGCAAATAGTCTGCTGATGGAGTGCCCCTGGGCTGCTCTGTCACTGTTCTGAACGGTGGCTGGGATAAATATTCCAAAACAAACAGCACTCCTGCTTTGCAAGGTCTCACACTGATAGAAGCGCTGCTAGGAGCGCTTGTCTTGCCCAGGGTAGGTGGTTACAGCAAAAGGCAAACACAGGCACTGAAATAAACACTCATGGCTGCACGACAAGGACGTGGGCCCAGAGATAGGTGTGTTTGTTAGAGACAAACCATGCTCACTACTGCTTTGTCACTGGGGGGATGTTGACTTAATTCTGCTCTTTCCTGCTCCAGAGGTCATGCGTTTCAGAGGCCCGTTTAAAGACACCAGTCTCACAACAGGTTTGACTTTTAGCCCACATTTGGGCCCTGAATCTTGATAGAACTTCACTTATTGCTTAAAAGGCCTCTATGTCTGATAGTTGTTGTTTATAATTGTTTTTATAATTATTTTTCAGCTTTAAAAGTCTTACAAGTTATTACAGTATTCAGAAAAATATCTCACTTGGGAAGCTTTCCTGATTTATTTTTTATATATATATTTTTTTATTATTATTTATTTTCTCTTTTTTAGTTTGCTAGGTATTTTTTGTGTGGTTGGAAACTGATGTATGCAAAGCATTTCCTGCATAGTTTAAAGCTACCCTTGATTTTGAGGACAAGCTTCTAAAGTTGAGATTTTTTTAGTTGAGACTGTGAACAAGTAGTTCATAGCTACAGCTGGACAAGAGTAATAACACAGGCTACAAATAAGGATGTCACTCTGAAAGCACACGTTTCCTTATATTTTTTAACACCTTTTATCACTATGAATTTTTGGAGCTTACAAGTTCATAGAATCATTCAGGTTGGAAAAGACCCTTAGGATCATCAAGATTATTTTTTGCTGAAGAATGTGTGTAGCTGTTACAGTAAATTGTGTGTTCTAATGTTTTTTTTTACTTATCCATTATTGAGGTTTGCTGTGCTAATTTTTCTTCATGTAATTTTATTTTTAAAATGAGTATTTGAATAGCTTTGAATATCTATGTAACAAATCAATTGACTGCCACATTTCTTCAAGTTGTCTTTTACCTGTAATTCTTCCAATCTTCTTTGTACCACTGATATAACTTCCAGCAAATCCTGAAACATGGGCTCCTAAGCTGTACCCAATTAAATGAGCATTGCTTCTGGAAAACTGAACAGATTCCTGGAAGACAGCAACAGCTTCATTTGGTTGCACAAAATAGGGAAAGTAAACAGTGAAATACTTGCTACAAACCAGGAATGCCATGAATTACAATACAAGAAATTTGTGTGTCAGTGCTGGAGGTGAAATGAGTTGCATGGATTATGCACAGAATGTTTTCAGTAGAAGATGCCCCACTTTTGGGCACTGCTTACCTAGGGCTATGCTCAGGAAAGCCATCAACACAGGTAGTAGGATTTTTGTTGCTGTGTTCTCAAAGTGATGCAAACCTGCATTGCCTTTTCTCTGCAGCATTTGACTTGCCTATGACTAGAAAATGGACGTCTGTCCTTAACTTCAGTGTCAAACAGTCCTTTGTAGAAAGTGCTTGCTGGTTTTTTTGTTTTGTTTTATTTTTTCCCTGAGATACCTCTATAAGCTAAATTAGAAGCTGAAGTATCAAAGTATTGATCAGACATGCCAAGTGATACAGCAATGACATTTCTGGTCTGATTTGTACAAAACTGTATATGATCTGAAACAAACCTATTGAAGCAGAAGGAGCCTCAGACCCTTCTTTCTACCTAATGTATATCTTCAGCTTATTTCACCTGAGTTGCAAGGCTCAAAGCTTCTTGACTCATGAAGAAAAACATGGCATATTTTTCTCTCAAGAAAGGCAAGCCTCTTTTAATTTAATTGTGGATGTTGCCTGTCCCAGTGGAGTGACTTTGCAGTCTCAATACTTGTCTTTTGTGAAGATGAGGTGCAACTTGGCAACCCTCTTTTGAGAGACACAACACTTAAAAATCAGAAGATGTGACCAATTTTCTTGGCAGAGGTTACTGAGATAGATGCTAGTGGGACTGTTACTCATCATGACATTAACTCTTGGACTAAGAACACTCAGAATTACTTTGTTTTATTTTTTATGATAATGTTGCACAGCAGTGCAGTTTTTGGTACAGCTATTGATGTTTTGATATTCCAAATACTTGCCTGTAAGCAGACAGAAGTGTAATAGATAGTTATGGGAGTTGGAATGAAGGGGTTTTTGACTTGAACAGGAGGAGGGGTTTACTGCTTGAACATGCTCAACTGAGTGCTGTGTCAGTTTATAGTATATTTAAATCCTGGGACACATAGTGGTACAAGAGACACTACCTCCAGTGCTGGAGCAAGGAGTCATGTATTCAAGCTTCAATCTGTTTGCTGAGACTGGAGAAATCACAGGCTGTCTTTCTTATTGACAATGTGGTGTCTCCTCCTGGGAACTGCACAAAGTCCACTGTTTGATTCATTCAATAATTAGCTTCAAAATACTACTTCAGGCTTCAGTAACTTAAATTACATTTGACCAAGAGCTCGAGTTTCTTGTCACAACAAAAAGTAGTGGTTTTGGCTCTTTTTTGTGCCTGTTGTCCATAACTGGGCATGGTATCTGACAACTTCTTCTAGCCCTGCCATTCCTGCTGAAAGCAGCTTCACCCTTCCCTGATATTTGCTACAACTCTTACAGCTTTGCAGTGTGTTTCCTTTCCACCCTGCAACTCACCATGTGCAATTAATGTCTTAAAACCATTTGTGCAAGTGCTAAAGTGTAATTTGATTTCAAGTTGGGTAGCTCAGTATTAGAAATAAAGGAAATCAGGGTTGCTTAGGGTGCCTGATTTGTGTGAGTAATTCTCATTCTAGTGTTTGCTGTCTGCCTTTTCTTTGTGCTGGAGGTCAGATCACTGACCTCCAGTTCTCTGTAGAGCCTCTTCAGTCAAGAGCACTGCTCACTGTGTAGCAGGAGGTTGGACAGCTAGTACATCAGTGTGTCTACTCACCACTGCTTCTATGTTAGTTGCTTTGTGATGCATTTCTCTCCTCTTCAAAGGTATCTCTACATTCTAGGTGTCTAAGCCATTATTTTAGAATAATCTTTGGGAAACTGAGGCAGAAATGAGACCAAATGCCATGCTTGAACACAGATAACAGGAGCCCACTTTACTGAATTAACAACTTGCAAATGATAATGTCTCTGCTTTCAAAGTGTGGGATTCTGTCAGCTGTCTGCACACATGCTAATTGAAAAGTTAAAGTAACATGAAATTATCTCTAAAGATATATCAAAATATTTCAATAAACAAAAGCACTTTTTTTTTATCTTGCATGACTTCATTATGGATGAAAGTTTGTGGTTGAAAAATTTGCAGTGTATTAAGGAAACACAATTGTTTGAAATAAATAGCATTAGCCAACAGTTTCTGGGAGGTGGTGGAAGCCTAAAAAGAGGTAAATAAATAGGTCTTTTGCAGAGGTGTGTTGTTGTGGGGGCTCTTACCTCCAGCCATTCCAGGAAATGTGCAATCTCCTGCCCTATGTAGCGTGTGTTCTGTACTGCAATGGGATAGTGCTGGTGAGCAGATGTCAGCCAGTCTGCAATGATCACATTCATCTCTTTATGCTGAGACTTCAGAGCTGCTGCCATTTTCCAAATCCAGCCTTCTAACAACCCATCTACCTGTTTGATTTAGGGGGAAAAAAGCCCAACAAAACAAAAGAGAAATGAATTCTGAAGGGAAAGAAGTCTCTGCCAAGTATTTCTTATTAAAAACTCAAGGAAACAACAACAACAAAAAAAACCAAGGAGGACTTTAATGCTGATAACTAGATTTTAGGGACTTCAGTGCTGAGAACCTTTGGGTTTTGATAGACAAAAATATGAAGAATTGGTATATGAACTGTGAGATAATTTATGTCTTGTAATATGAACTATTACCAGTGAAATTCCCTAATAATCTTCACTCATTCTGAGATAATTGATATTACTGATTAAAAAGAAACACAGAAATGCCCAGTAAGTTTCTGATTCTGTTTAAGAGCAACTGTTCCTGTAAATTTAATCTAAAACAGTTGGAGAGGAAGGGAAGCTGGAGGATTGCAGAGCAGTGGGCATTTACTTTTCTACAGCCCTTCCATTTGGAGATCTGCTGCTGACATCTATTTTTAGGCCTTCTTTCTTTAAGGACCTGATCACAGTTCCCATACTAGCATCAAAGGCTACTTCTGGTTTGATGGACCAGAATGACTATTTAATCTCTCAGTTTAGTTGTTGCTCTAGTTGCACATATTTCTTCAACTGATAGAACTCCCTCCTCTCTTCTGGTGCTTTAACAGAAGTTGGGAGTCTGAGCTGTGGGCTCCCATCCATATTCCTCCAAGAGCCCAACTCCTCTACACATTCACTTGAATTATGAACTTCAGGGACAGCAGACTCAGGTCTGTGGTCTGTCTTTGAGCAGGGTATTTGAACAGATTCTTATTTGAGGAGCTTGGCTAATGTAATATAGTGCAATATCTCATCCAGAGTTAGCTCTGCTCCTGGGGAGAGAGTTCTGTGCGTCAAAGGTATTACTCAGAGTTTCTCTGGGTATTTGCATGGATCATCTGTTTTGCCACCTTATGGAATGACATCAGGGATCTATTAAAATGACATGATTTCATATCCTGCCTTCTCTTTTTGTTTTTCAGCTGAGAAGCTGATATCAACAGCCCCTTTCTGGGTACTGCTGTGTTTTGGAGAAGATTTCATGGTGGATTTTTTGTTTTTTACAGTTTAACTGGAAGCAGTTCAGTGATCATTCATTGGTGCTGAAGGCTTCATTTTCAGCTCAGGGGGTTTACAGAGAAGTTATCTTTAAAGGTGTATCTGTAAGAAAGATGTGGGGAGATGTATCCAAGAGAAGTGCACACTATTTGGAAATACCTGGCAGTGAATGTATTGGAAATGAAATGGGGATTCAGTCCTAGAGAGGCAGAGCACATTAATTCAGCTCCTTGTTTGAACTCTGCTGGCTTTCAACCAAACCAGGGCTGAATCTCATCCTTCCCATAGGACTGCCATATGAAAAATTGCTTATAGGCTGTTCCTTCAGAATTTCAGTGGGGAATATCCACTTGGCATTCTTTCTAGCCACGACAGCTACCAGGGAAACCCCCCCTCATTCTGATCACAACCTTTCTGCTGAAGTTGACATGAGCATCATGAGAAGGGAAGTCTATCAAATCAGATGGCATTTGAATGAAAAAGAAAAGGTGTGTTCATACCGACCAGCCATGGACTATCATCGCCAGGGGAAGAGAGGCATTGAAATTGCATTTGGCAAGAGACTCCAACTGGTTAAAATAAATCTGACAGCCTTCTTCAGTTGTATCTGTATAGAGTCGAAATTTGGTTTCTAAGTGTTGCTGGTCTTTCTTTGTTCTACTGTGATGACTCTGTGATCCCAGTGCCTCTGAAATGAAATTCATAATGGTCATCATAGGGTGCAGTCTACAACCTGGTGAAGCTACTAGTGAAACACAAACAGTAAACTAGTAAGATTGACACTCCAGCTCGGTGTAATTGCTGCTTGCTCCAGGTGGGCCTAAGCTGTACGCTTGGGCCAAGTTGGAGGTGGTTTGGGTGTGTCTGAGTCCCTCTGTGCAAGCAGTAGCAAATACCCAGGAAACAGACCCTGACTGAATGCAGAAGCCTTTTCACAACACTGGACATGTTTGTGACTCCACAGTGTCAGGGCATGCACAGGCAGGCACATCCATAGTGAGCTCTGCAGGGTTTTTTGTTTTACTACTGTGCATTTGCTAGTAATTGCTGAGCAAGCAGCATTACACAGAAATCACCACTTTATTCAGAGTTAGAAATCTGCTTAGAGACAAGTGACTGCTTACAGCTGTTAGAACTCATTGTAAATTAATCTCTGAAAAGGCAAGATGAACTGTCCTTGTTCTGGTTGTGATGTTTTGAGTGCTTTTGGTTTTAGATTAAATAGCTTGGTACTTATCAGACAGCATTTTCAGAAGGGTGTGTTAACATCCCTGCAATGGTATCTGGATTTAAGAAAGTGGGGGCAGGGTGAACTGTGGTCTCATCAACATAAGCATAAAATGAAAAACATTAGCATAGAGAAATTGCTGGAAAATAGAGAAAAATCAAGCAGAAGCTTATAAAAAAACCACTTAGTGACATGCAAGCCTGGAGTTTCTTTCTCATGAAACTTCAGCCTTTATCTATCTGAAAATAATCTGTGTAATAGATTATTAAACTAGAAAAATGGGGATTAGTGGAAGAAAAGTTAGTATGTGATGGACCTGACAAATGAGAGGTTACAGTCTTTTGTGTTGGCAAGGAAGCTTAGAGTGAAGAGAGTTTACTAATGGGTTTCCTTGAAGCCCTTTTCTTTGGACAATCTTGTATTAATATTGTATTGTATTTCCACAGTATATGCATTTCTGTAGAGTACCTGCCAATGTTTCCTGTAAACATTATTCTTGGGTTTATTTTAGGGAAATGATAAAATATGAGGCAAACACCACATTTAATTTGGTGAAGTTAATAGCAGTTCTGGAAAAGAGACTCCTCCCAAAGTGAACTGCACTGGATGGGTGCTGGTTTTGATTTTTTGTTGCCCATTTTAACTCACTCCAGGCAACATTATGTTTCATAGCTAGGAAAGAAAGCAGAAAGTTGTTCAGCCTTTTAAAAGAGCTGGAATTTAAAGTGTTTCAAATTTAGTGACAAGTTTGTCAAAATTCTTAGCTTCAGTGCCTCACATTTTTCTTTAATGGCACTTTGTGATAGCTGGAACTCAGTGGTCATTTCTCTGTTATGTCTACTACTGTCTCTACGACTGAAGAGCATTTTTGTTGGGTTATTTTGGGGGTTTTTTTGCTGGGAGATGCCTCAATTTCTGCAGAAAGTGAATCTAGAGAAATGAAAATGGGGAGGAGCTTTAAGGATGATATTCTTAACCTCTGGTTTATCCAGGCTGTGCTGAGTAGTCTCTGCATGAAGATAAGCATTGTGTTCCATTTTTAGCACAAAAAGAAAAACAAGCAAGAAAAAAAATAAAGCAGCTTGTTCCTGTTCCTTTGTACACATCCTTTCTTTGTTCCAGGCCTTGTTTTCCTTTTCTTCTCGTGCTCAGGATTTGGGCCATGCAGAGGCTCTTTGTCACTCTGCCTGGGTGTTGGACCACAACAACATACCCACTGCAAACCAGTCTAATAAAATAGCTGTTTTCTGTAGACATCAGCTGTGGAAGTGCTGTGCTGCTTTACTGGGGAGGCTTTTAGCTTGCCACTAAGTTTGAGAGAGGGCATTAAAAATCCAGTTTGAACTTCTTTGTGGCTGGTGGAAGTGAAAAGATCCAATTGAATCTGTTGTGTTGTTAGACAAAGAACTGCTTCCATCTGTTTGTTAATCCAGGTAATGATGTGGAGAAGGAAATATTGTCTGAAGAGCCTGGCTTTTACAACAGACTTTTGCTAAGAAGGTCAGGCCTGGGACATGATCAGAGGGAACTGCAAAGTTTCATGGGTGAGTTTGCAAAAAAAACCAAAATAAAACTACTCAATATTTTCCTATCCTAGTTGCAGCTAAAAGTGACAAGATCTTTCTGAAACTCCCAAGATTTTCTCTTTGGAAAATAGGAAAATTAGCTCTTTACATCAGCCACTCTCTCTCCTAGAAATTTCCCTTTTTCTCTGAAGATCCTACTCTAACATAAATTCTTTCAACGTTGCCACATCCATCCAGTCATAAATCACCTTCACACAGAGCACTGGGGTAATCCCAAGTAAGAAAAGTTGTTGGGAATTCTTGAGGCCCTGGATGAGATTCAGCCCTTTATCTTCCCTTAGTCTGTGTTAATGATGTTTCTATGAAGCACAGTAAAGAATGTCACTAAGAGGCTGGGGTTGTAAATACTACTTAACTGCAATATAGCAATTTCCTGTAAAACATTTTGGGGTTGGTTTTGACAGACAGACTAAAAACACTTCCAGATTAGACCTGAGATGATAATATTTTCTTTAAAACCAAAAAGGTGATTCCTAGTTGAACAAAATTCAGCTTTGAGACACACCTACATACCTGGGGGTAGGGCTGGTAGCCACCTGAATGCAGTGTGTGTTGGTATGTGCAAGATAAGTGTTCAGTTATTTTTTATCACTATTAGCATTTAATTATTTTCATTTTTAGTGTTTCCTGCTTTAGGTGATGTCCGTCCCGCTTCTAATAACATAAGTTCCAAACTAAGTTGAAAGGAGCATATGAAGAATAATGAGAGAGCTAGTAAATACAAATTATTTTTTTTTTCTGTAAAAAGAGGGCTTGCAAATAGTAACAATAATAATTGTTTACAGACCAAACTTAGAATATTTGAACTAAATCTTCTGTTTATCTGTAGAAGCAGATTAATACATGAGGCTGCCTTGGATTAGATCATCCCAAAAAATGAAAAGGCATATGCTTTTCTTAACTATGGATTCTTTACCATTAAGGTACAGAGTTGTCATCTCATCCCTTAACATTTTTGTAGTTCCAAGAAATTGGTATTTCGGGAAAATTTTTTAAGACATGTTCTTGGAACCTGTGTTTTGCTCAATTCCCCTTTTTTCTTGTTTCTTTTTCTCTTTCTCTTGCCTTTCACATATGGTCCTGTTTTTTTCCCATGGAGTCCTTTGAAATGTATTTATTTGTTTTATAGAGTTGTTTTCTTTTTACTGGTTCTGTCTGAAAGCCTTATTTAATCCAGAATAGCTGAGGGGAAATCCTGGGATTGCAGCACAGAGCAATTGTTTGCTTTGACAGTCCCTCAGTGTGTACATCTAAGTAAGAGTTTGATGGTTTTCCTGATATGGTATCAAAAGGCTTTGATCATCTTAAGTGTATCCTGAATTTCTTCAAAGTTAACTACAGGCATCCAGGCTAAAAGGTATTTCTTCCAAACTGTTTGCAGTTCACACTGTTTACAAATGTTCTCTCTATGCAATTGTGTCTAGGGATGAGTTGTCTTATACACTGAATTCCTCTATAAGAGGAAGGCAAATTGCCTGGGGATGTATTTTAAAGGAGATTCTTCATGCTGACCCAGAGTCAGAGCTGTCACTATTGCTGTCAGAGTTCCTGTCAGGGTTTTGCTTCTATGGGTGAACTGAGTCCAGGTTGTAAAAATTGCTATTGCATGGCCATAGTTCACAAATCATTTCTTGACTACTTTTTTTGTCTGATACTCTGGTAAAAATCTCTCTTGGTAAAAGTGGTCACACAAGAATATTAGTATGTAAGATTTTTTTTTTGGAAGGGAGAGTTTAATACTATATGCCTCATGCAATGCAAAAAGGAATAAAAAGATGAACTGTGTATCCAGCTTTTGTTAGGGGTTTTAGCCTTGCTGTGGTTCCAGACACAAGATGTATGAAACCATCATGGTAGTCATGATAACCCTATTTGTATATAAAACACTCAGGATGGGGGTTTATTTTAGAACTGTTTTCCATGTTGGAAGTGCAGACTGTCTTAATTCATCAGCTGCTCATGCTCTTTTCTAGACTCCTCCCAGTTTCACAAATACTTGCAGGTGAGAAGAGAAATCATTCTCTGGAAGTTCTGTGATATCTGTTTGTAGTGTCTATATGGGGAGAAATTTATCAGTCAGATGAACCATGAATGAGCTGCTGAACTCCTTTATGTTGTTAGATTTGGTGGTGGTTAAGGAAACAGCCTTGAGGCCTGTCAGCAGGAGCTGTTCATCAGGATTCAACAGTGAAGCACAGCACAGTCAAAGTGTGCTGAAGCCAGGTTTGCTTTGCAAAGCAAACTGAATTTGCTCTAGTGGAGAAAATGCACCAAACATGGATAATATTCAATATTACTATCAATTTGTTGGGCTTTGAAGTATGAAATCTTCCCAGAAGGAGTGTCTATTTTGCTAAATGTGATCTTCCAGGAGTAGAAATGCAGGGATTTTTTTAGTTGGTTTTTTTTTGTGATATTTGATGGGATTAAAAGCAAAAAATCCTCCACAAACTTAAAGGTGAGGATGAGATCATTAAACAATGGATATATTAAACCTGACAGCCTGGAAAGCACAAACAAAGAGTCACGAGTTCAGTTGCCAGATGGCAAACAAGAAGTTGCTCAGAGTTACTTATACAACAGCAAGGGTAACAAAAGGGCTGCAGTTTTCCTTTGGAAACCACCAGGAGCTGGGAATAGTTGGTGCCCTTTGTGGGTGCTAGAAGCTCTAGTTCACCTACCAGCTTTGCCTGCTGATTAGTGTCACAGCTCCTGAGCACTCGAGCTGTTGTCTGGTGGCCCAGACCCTGGCATGCCCAAGGGTGTATCCATGATATTGCTGAACTGCAGCTGGCTGGGTGAGGAGGAGATGGCTGAGCTGGCTGGTTAGTGGACCTCAGTGCATGGTTGCTTCCCCGTGGGATCCACCTGAGAAGCTTGGCATCTAAGTAGTTAATGAAACCAGGCAGTAAGCAGGGGGGTGCTTTGGTATTAGTTATCAGTGAAGTTATTGATTTCTTATCACAGACATGCACAGGGCTCTCTCTGAAGTCAAAGGTTGAACTCACTGTAGCCTTCTGCAACAGCAGTGTTAGCAACTAGTCACCTTTGGGAACACCTCAGATAACATGAAGGAAAAATTGTCATGTGTATTAGAAATATTCCAATAGTGGTGATAGCTCCCTAGTTAAGGGATATGGTGACAAGGAATAAGTCTACTGGCAAAAGACAGAAGCATCTAGATTTTTGGCTTTGAAAAAGCATGTTGGTTTTGAGACTTTATTACATGAGAAAGACTGTGCCTAATGTCCAAATTCAGCCATGTTGATCTTTCTAAATGTAAATTATTAGATTGAGTTTACCTGCACTGTACTTGCTTTTTAAGATGCTCATCAATTTACATGAACATCCAAGATGTTAATTTACAGTTTTTGGACTCTTATATAAAGAATGCAGGTAATGTACACATTAGTATGGCAGAATAATTTCCTTGAATGTAGTAACTGAGAATTATTATTTGCATTCTAGTTGTACTCAGAGGCCCATTCAGGATACGAGCCCCATTGTGGTAAATGCTACTGGCCATCCAAGAAGATTAGGGAAAGACATTTTTGTGCCACTGAGAACCAGATTTATCAGTTTTTTTCAATAAATCTGTCTCCTGTTCTTTTCATGTCCTCAGGCCTCATTTCTGGAATCTTTATGTATGTGTCCCTATAAATCAGTTTTATATGGTCTTAAGCTAATCTTGCATGTTCAGCTAATTTGAAAGATGCAGGTCTGGATGTACCAAAAACCAATGGAAGAAGACATCCATCACTGGGAGTGGAGGCATTCCTGCTCCTGGAGGGCCTTGGTGCTTTGGAGCTGGTGGATGAAGATCCCTACCTGTTACAGTGAGTTCAGTGCCAGGGTGTGCTCTGTCATCCTCTGTGGTGCAGGGAAAGGAGGGTCATGAAGAGTTTACTGAGATGTACTCAGTGTTGGTGAGGGTGGAACCCTGGTCCTAGGAGTTGTGTACCCACAGATGTGGTGAGAGACAACTTGGAGATCCCAGTCCCCCATTCCTGAGCAGTGCAGCTGTGACTCTTGCACTGATCTGATCAGTTCACTCAGCTAATGTGTTAAAATTCACTTTTCCTTCTACTGGATTAGTTTGATATTGGCATAGCAAGCTAAAAAGACTCTGGGAGAAATGAGGTAATTCAGCAGGAGGAGTAAGAAAGCAATGATATGACAGAACTGATCAGGCAAGTGCTCCCAAAAACTCTGAATGTGAAAATCAAGGCAGAGGCAGGGTGCTTCTAAAGACTTAAGCAAGAAGCATGTCACCTAAAAGCAATGATTGTAGAAAAATTTACATTTTCATTTGCTTAAAATTATTCTGTGAATAATATCAACATAACCCACTCAAATGTTCCCTTATTTTTCTATTAGCATAAGAAAAAAGTATCTTTGAAAGTGCCTGGAAAGCTGATTTTATAATCTCTGTGTTCATTTGACTAGCACAAAGTATGTAGGCTCAGAAGTTTAAACATTCTCCACATGGTTCCAGACCAATTGTATTTGGGCATCAATGTGAGACAACAGTATCTGGAGAGAAGGAAAGCTGAGGGCACACACAGGCAGATGAATTGCATTTCTGCCTAGGAATTCATTTCTGTGTTGTCCTCTTGGCCTGAGTTTGTTAAAAGAGGCTTTCCCATATTGTGCATAGGTGGTGCATGGAACACTCCAACTGTGGTTGGCAGGATTCTCTGGAAATCTGTCATATTTCCCAGGATAAAGGAGGTGGGATTGCTACTCACGTGTAAAGAACTAGACTCAAAATGGGGGGAATTTTTGTGCAAAACAGTAGTTAAAAGGCTTCTTTCTCTTCCCTATATCATAGAATGGCAGGGGCTGGAAGGGACCTTGAAAGATCATCTAGTCCAGCCCCTCTGCCAGAGCAATTCAATTCAAAATAATTCGGTTTGCAATTTAAAACAATCTTTCTTCTTCCTTTTTTTTTTTTTCTTTTTCATTTTTTTAACTTTTGTCACAGTAGAAGCCAAGCTGTTTGGATGCAGAGCTTCCTTTGTAAGTGAGTACCTGAACATATTTCAGAGTATGTAAAGCTGTGCTGCAGAAACCCAGGGAGTGCAGTGGACAGGCAGCCTTGGCTGCCTCCATCTGTATCAGCCATGAGGCTATCCCAGATTAAACCAGACTAATTGCTATTGCTTGAAGCAAATCAGGACATGCTTACATGAAAGGAGTTGGAGAACTGGTGGCTTTCAGGAACCAGGGAAAGCTCTGGGTGTGTTCCAGGCAGTTATCCATGACTAGGAAAGGGGATATTTGTTCACAGCCTGACACACACACACATGCAATGATTCAGTAACTTCCTGAAAACTACCTGACTGGATTTTTCTTGACCCCTTAGGATTTTGAAATGGAGGCCAGGCTTGTGTGTAATGCTCATTCATTCTATTGTGGACATCATGATCTGTTCACTGCAGTGTACAGAAATCAGCTATAAATAGACAGAACCTATGCATTTGATTTTCTTCTTCTAATCAGGCAGTAATATCAATTTACCAGTTATCTGTGTCCAAAAATAATATCATGTTTTTCCCTTTTATTAAGCTACAGAAACGTCTGTAATGATCCCAGCACCCTCTTTTGTCTCTAGAAACCATCATTTGGTTTGTCTCCAGTGACCAACCTGGTAACATAGGCAAAAGATGACACAGATAAACAGAATTATTTGACTGAGGGTCACACCTGTAACAGCAAATAAGTGAATTTATGCACTTCGTTATTTAGCACTACATTTGAGTTCAGCCTAGATCTAAAGTTTTACTTAAAAAGGAAAGTTCTAATATAGATAATAGTTTGTGGCTAAGTCACAGAAGGTGATGATATAATATACACTGCCAGGACATTTTGTTTTCAGTGTCCCCTCTCTCCAATTCAGTGGAGAATTTCCTTTTTCCTCTGGTCCATTTTTTCAGAGCTATGATAAGATCAGTAAACAATCATACCAATTTCCTCACTTCAGTTCTAGAGCTGGGGACTCTCCAGTCTCCCTGAATGTCTCTGTGTACTTGACACTCAGAAACCAAATAATGTCATCACCCCTGCTAGCTTGGTCGTTGTGATTGTGCATGGTAAGAGATCTCGGAGTGGAGATTGCTTTTTTGGCTGGAATCAGGTGAAATTTCAAGGCCAGCTGCCAGCACTGCCTTTGTCCACTACAGACTCAGCTTCAGACAATTTTGTCCTTGTGCATTTGCCTGAAGAATGGTAAAAAATAGACAATAAGCTGGACATCCCCAGCATAATAATGAACCAAAACTTTCTCACTGGTGGTAGACCAGTGAATCCTGCTGAATGAACCCATGACAGGGGGGCACCTGTAATGAAATCAGCATGGGCACTTGGGCACCTCATCTTAGTGCAAGGGAATCTGCAAAGACTCTTGTTCTGCCCTTTAGTGACAGGGCATGATGATAGCAGAAACATTCTGTAACAGTCATTCCTGTTCTAGGGATCCTCACACTGCTCTGAGGAGAGGAATAAGATGCATTCATGCAGGTGTGGGAATTACAGGATCCCAGGATGGCAGGGGTTGGAAGGGACCCTGGAGATCTCAAAAGTTCAACCCCCTGCCAGAGCAGCCCATAGAATAGAATCTCATCCAGCACAGGGCACAGAGGAACACAGCCAGGGGAGCTGGAAACTCTCCAGAGAAGGAGACTCCACAACCTCTCTGGGGAGCCTGTTCAGTGTCTGTGACCCTCACAGGAAAGAAGTTCCTCCTCATGTTGAGATGGAACCTCCTGTGCTCCAGCTTCCATCCATTGCCCTTCTCTTATTCCAGGACACAGTGAGCAGAGGCTACTCCTCCTCCTGACACTCAGCCCTCAGCTATTGATCAACATGGATTCAATCCCCTCTCAGGCTGCTCTGCTCCAGACTAAAGAGCCCCAGGGCTCTCAGCCTTTCCTCAGCAGACGTGTTCCAGTCCCTTCAGCATCCCTGTAGCCTCCCTTGGACTCTCTTCAGCAGCTCCTTGTCCCTCTGGAGCTGGGGGGACCAGCACTGGATGCAATATTCCAGGTGAGGGCTCACCAGGGCAGAGCAGAGGGAGAGCAGAACCTCCCTGGATCTGCTGGACACTCTCCTCCTGATGCCTCCCAGGAGCTCATTGGCTTCCTGCCCCCAGGGCTGTTGCTGTCCCATGGAGAGCTTGCTGTCCACCAGGACTCCCAGGTCCTCCAGGGGCTGCTCTCCAGCAGAGCACTCCATGGTGCAGGAACAGAAGGGAAGGTCCAAGCAGCCACGTGCCCTAGCTCCTTGGATCCCTCTCAACTGCACATCATGCCTCTCACTTTAATAACAACTTTCAAGTCTCTAATGAGAAAAGAAATGAACACAGGGTGGTTTTTAGCCAGGGAGTTCTGGGTGCTGGTTTGTGTTTTTAAAAGCTGACAGGTTTGGTTGAAGTTAGAGAATTACTAGAAAAGCTGTTGTTCAAGGTTGGTAAAATGCTATTTAAAAATAAATAAATAGAAAAGGAAAACCCGTTGCTGGCTGTAACTTGTGTACTGCATGATCAGACACTTGAAAAATTGCTTTTTCTCTATACAGAGTCTAGGGGGGAAGGGTATATTTGAACCTCATTCATCACAGAAATAGTAGTTCCTAGACAGAAACTATTGGGCAATAGATTTGCAGGATTCTAGGGGGAAATGTTGGTCAGTGAGGTGTCTGACTCATTAAATGATCAGGTTCACAGCAGACAGGAGATCTAGCTTTTGAAGTGCACTGCTCTATTCCCTTTTGCCCAAGTACTAACTCGTTCAGTTTTACCTAAGCATTTTCTTTCAGAAGAAAAAATTCTTTACTGTTGTGTGTCTGGTTTTGGAAATTAAAACCAACCAAACCCAGCTTTGTGGTAATATTCTTCTAGCTAGAACTGTAGGAAATTTTAGCAGAGTCTCATGTGTACTCATAACCCTACTGATTTGGATAGAAAAAGTACAGAAGGAAGAAAACTTGAAAGGTGTTTTTTTTCTTGAAGAAAACAAGAAAGGTAAGCCTGACTTAAACAGTAGGGACATAAAATTACCTAGATATTAATTGATTTGACTAGATATATTTAAGAAATGTAAATTATGCAAGAAATTAGGAAACTAGTGAAGTCTTTGTACAGTAGGTTCTGTTATTTTCTTCTGGGCTTAGAATTACACATTTTCTAGGAATTGTTATACAAATATTTCTCAGTAGGGTTCTCAGTTCTGTTTCTTTTCCTGTATATGAAAATGCTGACTTGCTGACTGTACTTTTCTGCTCCAAAATGTTGGGGAGGTATTTATATAATGATTTATTTTGTGAAGCCTTAGTAATTTAAGTGACTTTAACCTAAAAAAAAAGGAAAAATATTTTTCATCAACAACTGAGAGTGGGACGAGGCAGTGGAAAGCATCAGAAGATGGATTATGATAATGATTATAGGGAAAAAAAGCAACAAACAAAGAAAAAAAAACCAACAAACCCAACCTTTTCCTCAATTAGCTTAGTAAGAAAACTTTAAATAAAAATGCCCCAGCACCCAGTCACACATCCCCAGCTTTAGTTAAGTGCTAGGATTGTTATCCTGCATGTTTGGAGTGTTCCTAGCACAATCTAGACACCCCAGCCTCCAGGAGCTACCTCTGCTCTATCTTTCCAAGTATTTTCTCCTGCTCCACTTGTGGCACCACATCTGGAGTTGCAGAGCTGCACTGTGGTGGTTGCTCTAAAGGATGAAATTGGGCTTCTTGGCTGTTTGGCAGGAGAGTTTCTTGGGTTTGTGGTGGTTGTGTTGGTTTTCACTTCGGGTCTGGTACTAGGTGGTCCATGTGTTGGGTGCTGGTGGCTGTTCCTCGCTTTTCAGGCTCCTGTGGCTATCAGCTGGAGAGACATCACCCATTTTCCTTGGGGTTGGCTCAGTTGCTGGAAGTGAAGCTGCTTTGCCTCTCTTTTTCATTTCATTTGGTAGTAGTGTCATGGATTTTGTTCAGCTTCATGGGAGACTGCCTAGGCTAAGCAGCTGGCATTGCAACAGCAAAAAGCACACTCTACTCATTTTATTTTGAATTAGAACCATTTATTACTCCTCTACAATGAGTTTAACTCCCATAGTTTTCCACTACAGCTTCTCATAAAGGGCATGTTATTTTTGAAAGGAGAAATACATTTTCTTCTACCTGGGCCTGACAAATCTATTAGTAAAACCCTTCATTAACTGAAGGAAGAGTTTCCTTTGTTATGCACAAGTTCTTTCCCAACCTTTCAGGTAATTAACTGTAATTATGCTGCTGTGTAATTCTTGTGTTTATATTTGAAGTATTCTGAATTTTATGCAGCAGTTATTCCAGCTTTTCAGTAGATGGCTCTTCTGTGGTGCTCTGCAGTCTTGAGGTAGTGTCCTGTGTTGTAGCTGCTTTTTGGGGCATGCTTGGTGGAATGCAGGGAGAATTATTCCTTAAAGTAAATGTTCACTTTGTCCTACACAGACTTGCTTCTCAATCTTTCCATTTTTTTGCTTCTTTTATTAGCAGCTTTGCAAATTACTTAGTTCTAGACAAGGGCATTTTGAGAGCAAAGGTAGGGATTATTTTAGTTTTGGTTTTGGTGTGGGTTTTTTTAACAAACAAAAAATGCTACTATTCTTAGTTGTGTATAGGTTCATTTGTGAGGACAGGCTCTGCCCCACATGCATTTTGTGTCTGTCACCCTAGCTGGCCAGACCTTCTCAGCACAATTAAAATAATTGGTTAACAGAAAAGCTTTCCAACCAGTTATGCAACCTCTGTCATAATGGTTCATTTTATAAAACCATTCCAGGAGATGCTCACCCACCCTTGCCAGCTGAGCTTCCCTAGTCTGCTGTGCTGGACTGATGTGGACTTTTCACATCGAGGTCTTTTTGTGTGCATTTCCTGGTATATCCCACTGTGAACTTCAGAACACATGGCAAGCTTCCCAGAAATCACAAGAGAGATCACAAGGGTGGGGCAGCATTTCTCATGGTGCTTCATTATGTTTGTAGTTCTGACTAGAATTAAGTAGAAATGAAATATCACATTTGTCCAAAATTCTTAGCCTTCCAGTTTAATAGCTTTTTATCTTTTAGATTCTTTTCTGCTATTTGCAGGATGGTCCCTGATGGAATTGATGCTTTTGGTTTCTTCAGGTATCCAGGATAATTCCTGTGTGCCTAATATAGTTTTCCCACCTCAGCTTTTACTGGTGCATTTCATATAATGAAGTGTTATTTATCTGAAATATTTGTGGAAGAGAAAAAAAGATCATTTAAATCTTGCCCTCCAAATTCTAGATAAAATGAAAATATTCTCTCTTACTAGATGAGAAGTGGAGATGACCTATAAACAAGCCATTAGAAGGTTAAATTGCAGTCTTTATTTGTCCATTTCTTTTCTCCCTGACACGAAAGGAAGAAGCTAGCCTTGTGTGAGGCCAGAAGTTCTCACCTGAGGTCTGACAACCTGTTCCTATTACTGCTATCCTAAAGTCCAGGTGGAAGCAGAGTAGTCCATGGTTCAGAATCCTTTAAAGGATTATTACTGCCTGCTCTACTGGAGAAAAGCTCCCAGGCCAGTCTCTGTTGGCTCTGGTCTGAATGGGAGAAAAAAAAAGAAGAAAAAATCATCACAGATTCCCCATTTTCTCCAGTAAGTTATTAATATAAACTCTCAAAGTCCCAATCTTGCTAGAGTCAGTTCTGCTTGGACGATACATTCCTTTGGACAGGAGCTGTGTCACACAGAGCTTCTGCAGCACACAATCATCCCAGAGGACAAGGTGTGGGACAGAGCAGTCACAGCCCAGAAGAGCTTCTCTTAATTCAGTCCCTTTCCTTCAGTCAAAGAGCTGTTCTGTTCTGCTGAATGTAGTTTGGCAGTCAGACAGATAAACAGGTTCACTGTAGCATTTCAGCCCAGGGCAGAGAGCTGTTTGCTGGCAATGAAGCCTCCAAAACCTCCCAGGCAACAGCTTACACTTGAGTCAGTTTTCCTAAGCTTGCCCTTGGCTCTGCAAGATGTGAATGTCAGCAGGTACTTTGGCCAGCATGCCAAGGTGGGAAACATGCCCAGGCTGCCTAGCATCATTACACAAGTGATAGATGTGGTGTAGGTGTGAAAACACAAGAGTCACATGCATTACAGCAGCAGTCCTGAGCTGCTGCCTTTCCTCCCACACCTACGAGGCTTTGGATTTAGTGCTGGAGCTCTTAGAAAGGTAACTCTTATCTGGAGGCACAAAGGGCTGGTGTAGCTTTGGGATACACATAAGATCCTTTCTGAGTTTAGATCCTGTAGCTGTGTTAGTTTTGGACTAGCCATGTTCTGTTCACTGAACAGAACTCACTTGGACAGCATGCTGCAGGGGTGATGCAGGTGATACTGGAAGCATTAAGGAAGGTGTTGCTGACTCAAAGACCTGTCGATAAAAGAAGCATTCAGAGAGGACACACCAGCTGACCTGTTTGCCACCTTGAAGACAAACTTAATTTTAAGTAGGACTGTGCAGACTGGCTCTGTTTACTGAAAAAGAAGGCAGAGGGTTTTGTGGAGAAAGAAAGATGGAGCTTTTAAGCCTGTAGACACAGACAAGCTTCAGGGTACTTATGGGGTGTCTGAAAAAAACTATTGCTCAGCAAAATGAGTTTGTTTGGAGGACTCTATTTGTATTTTTCTGTTTGCCATTTAATCTTATTGTAGATTGTACACGTTGTGAGTAAAACATACTAGTACATGGGACAACTTGACAGGCATCACAGGAACTGTGAGCTGAGGCTGATCATCTCTGCAGCGCGGGGGAGAAAGCAGCATTTTAGCCAAAGAAACCAGAGAACCAGAATCTGAGCTAGTGGTAGAGCTAAAATAGGAGAATAAACATCTCTTCAAAGAGTAAACCTTATGGAGATTGCACAAAAATTGCCTAGGTGGTTGGGCCTTCCTCTCAAAGCTGTCTTGCAATAGATTAATTAATGCAGACAGGCTTTTAGGTCTATTTCTTCTTTTTACTGTGGAGACAAATCTGTTTCTTTATAACAGCTTTTGATGGCTTAGACAGCCAAAGATTATGACAGGATGAAATACTTCTCTGTATTTAATTATCATGTTTTTAATTTGAATTTATCAAGAGACTGGTTGAGTAGAGTCTGCAAAATTGTCAGGCAAAGGAATCTTCTAAAAATAAGATGTTGTTAGCAAGACACTCAGTGTGCATAAGATGAAGTTTATAAATAGATTTAGGAAGAATCGAGCTCATTATAAAATAAATCAAAGATGGATTTTTAGGGATATGGCAACATTTCAAAGTTATTTTAATGAGGCTGAACCCTGTCTGCATGCAAGTCTCATGCTTCTTATGGTAGCAGGTATTCTCCAGAGCCACACAGTGAAAGGGAATGATATGAGAAGGCATCTGTAGAAAGCAAGCACAGAGATGTCTTTACAGCAGGAATCAAGTGGTCTTATTCATCCAGTGTTAATGAGCAGATTTTATCTTCTTTAATCAGAAAGGTCAAATATATCCTCCCTAGGAAAAAAAAAATGCATAATTCAGTGGGATTGGGCCATGGGAGTCTGGAATGTGTGGAATATGCCCCCTTCTGGGCTCCTCATTTGAAGAGGGATGGGGAAAAACTAGAGGGAATCTACAAGGGTTATGAGGATGATGAAGGGACTGGCACATCTCTCTCAAAGGAAAGGCTGAGAGCCCTGGGGCTGTTTAGTCTGGAGAGGAGGAAATAAATCCATGAAGCACAGGTAAACAGTGGGAGTAACTCTTCTACTCATCATACCACCAATGCTACGTGGAGTAAGTGGGCTGCATTACTAAACTGTGAGGATTGTGGCCATGCTTTGGACCCCTGGCCCGAGATGCTCTTCATCAACACCAGCTAAACAAGAACAGTACATAGATGCTGTCTAATTTAAAGCAGAGCTAATAATGCTGGCCAACTAAAATTACTGGTGCTTCAGAGTTGTGGAGTTTTCCTTGAAAATGTGGAGTCAAGCATGGCACCAAGTCCAAAGGGGCTGGAGGAGCACTGCAGCCACAAAGCATGGTATGGTGTATCCCATGGAAGGGACTGCTGTATGTCCTGGGGTCCTTATCCCCAGCTCTGAACTCTGGTGTTTGGCAGCATGAAAACACGTGCAGTGCCAGAGTGTGTTGCCAAGTGGGACTTGTGGTGAAGTTGGAGCACGTGGGTGACAGGCACAAATCTGGAAGTAGCTCAGAGTGACCTGGATGCTCTCTGGTGTTTGCTTTCAGCTGGTGGGTCGTGTGCCCAGCTACTGAACAGCTGCCACGTGCCAAGCTGTCCTGAGCTGGGCTTGAATTTTTGCAAGCATAGCAGTGTTTGTTCAGTGCTTCTTGCTCTCTGCTTTTCACTCCTGCAAGAAATGGTAGCTGGAGACTCCTCTTGCCTCTGTCTTGCAAGGCTTTCCATTGTTTCAGCCAGTTTCCACAGAGGAGAGTGGATTGGTTTTGGAGGTGAATCCTGTAGGTGCCAGGTTCCTACATATTAGCTTCTACAGACAATATTTATTTTGCTAGTTTTACCTTTTGTATTCTGCTAGGCTTTGACTCCTGTTTCACTTTTGCTTACATGTAGAAAATTGGTGTCTAGACTAAAGGTCATACTGTGGATTATCTTGTAGACCCAGAATAGCCGATTTTAACACATTTTCTTTTTTCTCCCCTTTCAAATAAATCCTTCTGCTGCTCTATAGCAGAACTTTTTTCTTAATGAGAGCTGTTGCCAGGCTTCCTTGTTATGGCGCTTTGTTAGAAATGTGCCACGCAGCAGTGATGGCTTTCTGGGCTTTCATCAGTTCTTACCAAATTCACAGTTAGGATCAGTATTTTTTCTGGAGCTCTGTGACTGAGTTCAGGTCTCTCTAATTCTCATGGGGGGGGTGCTGCTCACAAGGGGTGCTATTCAGTTTTCATACAGGTTTGTCTTCAAATTCCTACATAAAACACTAACTTGAAAGAACAGGGTTGTAGCGGGATGGGGGCCTGTAACCTGCTAGGAAGCTTAAATTAGAGCATCACTATAAGGCCAGGTGGCTTTCTTCTCATTAGCTCCTGTTTATACATTTGTAGAATTCCTTTATTTTGGAACATTTTCATCATATCTCTGCTTCAATAGATCATTTGGTCCATGGATCAGACGACATTTTACCCAAAGCCTATTCAGAGCAATAGACCCGTGTTTCTAAAGAGAAGCCAGTCCTCTGATGCTTTCAAATGATGTGAGCAAATTCCACACCATATTGAGTGTCCTTTGGCTGCAGGTAAAGAATTCAACAGCTTGTGGGAGTGCTAATTAGAGCTAATAATAACTTCAGTGACCTGCCTTGGCTTTCAAATGCCTGACACAAATTACCCTGTCCTTGAAGGATGGAGATTTTGCTTCTGTGCACATGTCTGATTAGGGATGCTTGTGCCTTCATGTTTCTGTGTTAAGTGATCACACAATTAACTAAGTGTGTGCTTGTGTGTGAATGAAAAAGAAGTGGGTGGTGTTGGGGAATGGAGAAGAAAAAAGGCAAAGAGATCTCTCACAAATGCAACCCCAGAATTGCATTATTAGAGGGATTTCTCTTGTAGGCTAAATAGCTTTGTTAAAACCAGAAACAATAATAGGAAAGCAATTGGAATAGGAATTGGATTATTCATAATGAAACCTTTTCTCTCTCATAGTGGTGCTTTTTCCATGGTTATATCGCTGAAATATATCTGAGGGTCTGAGGGAAAAAAGCTTTCATTTGAGCAAGTACCCAAAAAACTCCGAAGCACAGCCTTGTTATTTTATCTGGCTAATGAGGTGTTGATGGGGCAGGAAACAATTGTATTTTCATGGAGATAACCCTAGCCCTTTCCAATGTAAATACCATGAACATTTGTGAGGAAAAATTAAAAAGAATTACAATCTTTTATAAGCTGTTACTGGAGCAATAAATTTACAAAGTTTTCGAGCTTCTTTTTTTTTTCCTAAAGTGATTTTTGCAAGCCAGTCAATTAGAGGAGAGGAAAGCATCTTTAAAATTCTAATAAAGCCAGGAATTATCAATAAAATCACTGTAGTGATAAAGCAAAGGTTAAATTCTGATTTCTCCTACACAGGAATCAGTGCAGAATGTGTCACAGAAACTGCTGGGATCACCCCAAAGTTTGAATAATGTAAATGACATCAGAATTTGGTCATTGCAGTCTTTATGATTTGAAAGGAATTTTTAGAAAAATGATTACATTAATATGCCTGGACTGAATATGAGAAGCATTTTCTGCTATTATGTCAGCTCCAATAATGCTATTGCTGCTACTTACTCCTCTGTAAACTATGTTTTTTTCAAATGCTATTTTTCCTAAATTAGATGAGAAGCCCGATGAGGTAGCCTTCATTTAACTTTTTAATGAAGATAAAAACCTTAAAAAAAAATATTTTAAAGGTAGAGAGACTCAGTAGTTAGGGTCTTTAGTTCCCAACTAGATGTTTGACTTCAGTGCTACCTGAGCAACTTTAAGCAGACTTCTTCCCTGTCTTG
The DNA here is from genome assembly GCA_024611195.1 of Ceyx melanurus. Lineage (NCBI taxonomy): Eukaryota > Metazoa > Chordata > Aves > Coraciiformes > Alcedinidae > Ceyx > Ceyx melanurus. Next base: position 13,787 of record JANHGL010010053.1, on the reverse strand, counting down.
CTGCCATCTGCTGTTCCTATCCTCCTGGAGTCCTCATCACTGCCCCAGCTGATGGCTTAAGTTGCACAGTGGACACAATCAGGAAGCTGATCCAGCTAAAAAATAGGATCACCAGGAAAAAATAAATAAATTATTTTTCAACTGGATCATTTTCCAGGCTGTTTTTCCACAAACAGCTACACTGGCACAATGAAGAGGCTTATGAAGCACCTGCACCAGCCACCTGAGACAAGGGCTGCTGAAGTTAATGTCACAGAGTGTGTAAGGAACTACAGCTTTTCCCTTTGCCTTTGAAACATCTGTCATGACTGAGCACTGGTTAAATACAAAAATCAAGTATTTGAGGAATTTTAGGGATTCAGAGTTCTGTAGGATAAAAATTAGGTTTTATGGTGCTCTACTTTGAAAAAGACAGGTGTTCAGTAGCTGAATTGTTAATTAAAGTAGATTACTGAGTAACCATAAAAGAAATCTTCAGTCACTTATTGAAGACCCATGACTCATTTGTTCAAAAAACTCTGAATTTGGTCCAGAATGTGTAAAGAAGAAATCAGAAGCAATGATATGCTGGAGTTGCAGAGTGTTAAATACTGATCTGATGCATAAATTGTGAGAAGTCCTTCTGATCTCAGAGTACCTAGTCCCTGAACAAATGCAGTGTGTTAACTCTCAGATATGTACAATTTCAGTTCCCTTTCCAGGTAAGCATATGACGATTATCATATTCAAACCATACAAAGTCAGAAGTGTATGGGATTATTTGTTTCTTTGTTTTAGCCATCTGAAGAACTAACATTGATACTTCAGAAATGGAAATGAACTAATAACTATTTCTGGTAGGTCCATAAATGTCAGCTATTTGTTGGGGAGTAATGTTTAATTTAAATGAATGGCTAGATCCATGTTAAGGCTCTGCAGGTTTCCTCGGTGGAGTTCATTGACCAACACTTCATGTTTTATAAAGGTGAAGATTTTTTACAGATATACACTATCTTCATAAAACTGGACTAGAAATATAGAAGAGGGCACAGAATCATAAGAAACAAAATGACAAATCCAAAGTGTAAATCCTATAAATTTCCTAAAATTCCAGAGATGGGTTTAGGAGAAGGGAGGTACAAAGACTTCTCTTGGACAGAATATTATGTCACACTCCTTTTATTTTTTATTCTCTATGAACCTCTATTGTAATTGTGCTCCTTTCTATGTAACTTCTGACATTGCAGAGCTCTAGTTACTCATGCTTTATGCTAGTAGATTAGGTTTTTATATTAATATTCTGAGTTCCCTTCTTTCGTTTAGCTCTAGACTAAATAATTTTATAACCTGCCCTACTCATTTCTTTACTAACCAAAGATCAGGCCAGAGAAATTAACTGTCATCTAGTCACAGTTCCCTCCTTTGCTCTGTAGTCTAAGAAGAAATGAATCCTGTCCATTAAACTCTCTATTGCTTCTTGAAAAATAGACAAAAACTGCTTTGGAGTTACTGTGAGGTGTCAAGAGAAAACTCCATTTATCTCCTGGCTGCAGTTGGTCCTTAACCCTTAACAACAGATCTGGGCAACTCGGCACAGACCTATTTCTGAGGTGCCTAGCTTCAGGGCAGGTAGGACTGCCCTGGGGGAAGGGATCTGCGGCAAAAAGGGCCGACGAAAAGCTCTTTTTTGGGCTTTTTTTGCAGGCGGGTGAATCCCTTTGGCTGTGCTGGGGCTGCTGGTTGCTGGGCGGACTGCTGAGGGAGCCTGGGCGGGGCCGGCAGCAGCTGCTGCAGAGCAGCCCCCGGGGGGGAGCAGCCTCAGGGAAGGCGGGAAAGTTCCCGTCACAGAGCGCAGGGGGTGCCCAGGGGCTGTGGGTGTCTCGGCGGGGGCTGCAGCTGCCTACGGCACGGACGGCAGGGCACTGAGCCTCTGCCATCTACAAGGTAAATTCAGTCCCTTTACATGGTTAGTGGCGCTCGTCTCAAGCAGAGAGGGAACAATCCAAGAAGTTTCTGGAATGTGTGGAGGAAAACTTCCTCACACAACTGGTGAGCGAGCTGGCCCTCCTGGACCTGCTTCTTGTGAACAGGGAAGAACTTATGAGGGATGTAAAGGTTGAAGGCTGTCTACGGCGCAGTGATCTTGAGATGATTGAGTTCTTGGAGAAACAAGGAGAGGAGTTAATAAAATTTACAGCTTAGGCTTCTGCAGGCCAAACTTTGACCTGCTCAGCAGGCTGGTTGACAAAGTCTGGTCACAACTGGTGTTCCTCAGGGCTCAGTGTTGGGACCTTTGCTGTTTAACGTCTTTACTGATGACCTTGATAAGGACACAGAGTGGGTCATCAAGGAATATGCTGTTTCAGTAATTCAGTTCTTTCAGGAATGCAATAGCTTTCATATTCTGACAATAGTTATAACAGTTTTAAAATAGTATCCAACATTCTTACAAGTCATACAGCTTCTTAAAAAGAAGATCTGTTGGTCAGATACTTCAGATTATCTTCAGGATGAGATGCATAAAGTTAAATTACGAGTGATTGAATATGGGCAAGATTTGAAAATGAAAGCTTCCATGTCAGCAGTGTTTTTAGATCTTTGGTTACAACGTTAGCATTAAGATATGGGGGAAAGTGCCAATTCAGCAGAGTTTTGTGGGAGTTTGTCAACTCCAGAGGCAAAGCAAGATCAAACATATCTTCTTTCTGTCCTTTCTGTCTCTGCCAGCATCTCTCCCATGGTTCAGTACCATCCTCTCTAAGGAGTCTCCATCAGTTTCACTTACTGAGTAAAAGCATCGGGGAAAATTAGAAAATCACATTTGGACATGATATTTCACAACTAGTTGTGGGTTTTTTTTGTCTTCTTTTTTTTTTTTTTCCTGTTATTTGCCTGGTAGCTATTTGTTGTAACACCATGGGAAGCCAAATAGGAGCCCAAATATAAACAGTATTGTTGGTAAAAGATTCAAATGGATTTTACTGGACTGGGCAAGCAAATTGGAGAGGGCAGTAGAATGTCTGAGTATTTTTAGGCAAAACCTCCTGTTTCTACAACCATGAAGAAGCCATGTTGTATTAAAAGCATTTCAGCACCAGCAAAACCTCGTGTTAGTGTATGATGAGCAATCCTGTGCAGTTCATGCTTCCTGGGAATATTAGCAATTGTAACTTTTTTTTTTTTTTTCATTCAAAGGATCAGGCAAGAAAGATGTCATAGTAATATAACATCAACCCCAGCATCTTTTTATCTAGAAGAAAAGCTACGGAGTGTGAAAGCAGTAATTATTTTACTTACAACATAGACATAAATTTTATTTATTTATTTGGCAAGAATTGTAATTCGTATCTGGCCTGTTGCCAAAGCAGTGAACTTTATCTCCCAGCCCTGGCATGTGCAGATAGATGGTCCCTTCTGTCTCTTTTGCCAGTTATTGCTTATGTTGCCAGGAAATTTTAAACATGCTGCTTGGAAGTGGCTGCTGGCCCATCCCCCTGCAGGCAGGCTATTTCACTGGCTAAGGAGTCCAATGTAGCTTCAGCAAACAGTCTCTTAGCTAACACAGAAGAAAAAAGGTCACTGTGCTAAGGACCATATGCTGTTATGAGCTAGATCATCAATATTGCACTGCTGTTGCTGCAACCCTATTACTAACCCTGAAGCTCCACGTGGATTGGGCATAATTATGTTTTCCAAAATGAAATGTGCGATATAATCCACAAATAAACTACAAAATCCAATATAAACCACAAAATAAACAGAAAAATATTCTCTTTAGTAAGAAATGTTATTATCGATAGTTATTTTCCACTAAAACTATATTTACTAAAAAGCCAATGGTAACTTTCTCTTATTTGATAGAAAAAGGAAGGAAATCAGTTAAAGAATTAGATTGCACTGCCACATTATCAAGAAATGCTCTCTCTGTTCATTTCTCAGGTGTTATATGAATTCAGTGTTCATACAGGAGTAGTCAGAGAAATGTAATGCCAAAGTCAAGCAAGTTACAGTCTTCTGGTGGATTTGAGCTCATCATGAAGATGTTCAGTCATTTGCATTAGTAGAAATATTGAAACTTGTTTCATGCACGGATAGTTCCTTTGTGAACTGAGTTCCCATTATTGTCTCTTTTAATGGGAAAAAGCAAAGAGTCTTCAATTAGTTAGTCTGCACTAATATTTTTGGACTCTGTGGTGGAAATGCATTTCTGAAATTATATTTGTAGATTATTTTTCCTTTCCAGGTGCCAAAAGGAACTGATGTTCATGATAGGAAGTCTGGTAGAGCATTGCAAATGCTGTGCACAGAGAGTATTTCTGAAACAACCAAGCCAAAACTGGCAGCAAATACACTGTAGAACTTTTTCTAATAATCATATGACACAGATCATGAGTGTTACAGTTTAGTGTCCTAGTATGTGAACTTTCAACTTCCAGGACTTCTTGTGCCAGTATATTGCTATGCTATAAAATCTAGCTCTCAAATCCCTGTTTGAATGATCTAACTAGATGTGACCTGAATTTCAGGGTTAGTGGTGATGCATGAACTCCATTCAAGTAAATTAGAAATGCTAGTGTTTGCTCAGTCTCATTTCCATAGCCTGTAATCATGGTGTATTTCTGCGTATGAAGAAGAGGAGGAGAAAAAACCCTATGATTTTCCTCAGTAATTTTTTAAGCTAATTTAACTCTGACTTTAGAGAGAGAAAGAGGTACCAAATATTAAATTTCTACATGTTTTCTGAAAATTAACTAGATAGAGATGTTATCTTGTATTGAAAGAGTATCATTTGGAGGCAACCAACTGCTCCTCTTACAGGAAAACTCAAAGCTGACTGGCTTGTTCTTGAGTTCAAGTCATGCAGGCATTGTGGATGCAATTACCTCAAACCATCTTGGCCCTGAAATTCAGTCCTGCTTGAGCACAGGTACCCAATGTGAATGCAGAGCAGAAGTGCTGGATAGGAGGAGGTGACACTAGTGCAGATGTGAGGAGGGAGCCTGGAGTGTGTATCATATTGAGGAGAGTCCTAGCCAGGGCTGTGTAAGGTCCATGAGGAGGCTGGAGTGTGCTGGGACATCCATGGGTACCATGAGATCACTGGCTTACTAATATCCTGGGGGGGCTGTTTGCTTTAGTCCATGTTCTTCTGCCCTTTAGCATCAATCCAAAGCACACACAGCTAATGGAAAGTTAAGGCATGGTTTATTATTACACTGAATAGTCTTCAAGGAATTAAAAGGAAGGTCTTCTCTGTATTTTTAGTATTTATTGTAGACTTTAAATGTTAGACAGGAAAAGTGCTAGTCAATTTCAATGTCAAAGGTAACTACCTCATCATCTGAGCAACCAGACTTTAGTTCTGTATCTCTGCAGCTTAAATGGTTTTTGAATCTTCTGTGTTTCTTGCATTTTAATAATTGCTTATTTATAGGTAGGTTTTTCACATCTGATGTGGAATACTCCATGTACACTGCATTTTACTGAGTAATTACATCTTGGCCTTGGAGGATGTGATACACTTTTACTCAGCATTATGTCTCCATAATGCAGTGGAGGAATAAAGAAAACAAAACAGCTCTTCAGATTTCTGTATAATCCATCCCCATGGTCTATGTTACAATCTAAAGGTGGTAGCACTGTAATACTAAGATCAAGTAACTAAGATGTTACCTTCTCTTTTGGGCAAAAAAAGTCCAACTCAACTGCCAGCTGCAAGACTGTTAAGTAAAAAATTATATCTCAGTAGCCTGCAATTTAATGTCAGCTACTGTGTAATTCTGCTCTATATAATCAAGTGGAATAATGGAATATATGTCCACCTGGTTTTAAGCTTTTAGGAAAATAATACAAATAAATAACTTGTGTTTACATATTTTTCACATGCTTTTAAAATGAATCATCTTGACTCTGCTTCCGGAATGTTATTTTTAGGTGTTTATTTCTGGTCTTTTTCTGGGATACTGCCTTTATGGAATGAAATTTTGCCAAAAAATGCCCAAATTATTTCCTGCTTTACAGATATACAAGAAAATCAGGGTGTTTCAGAAACACTCAGTGGCTTTTTAAGAATAACCACTCTGTGTGTTTTAAATGCCATGTTGTGTTTGCTTGGTAATGCAGTCCATCTTATTCTACATAATTTAAGTATAAAATAAGAAAATAAGAATTTATGTGTGTAACTTGGACAAAAGAATTTACATACACCTATTTACAGTGATTTACTTGCTGCAAATTCCTATTTTTTGTAATGTAATTTCTTTTACAGTGTAGGTGGATAGAATGATACAGAGAAAATTGAATCAGAGTTCTTTTTTTGCTAGGTGCAAAGAAATGAGAAGGACTTTTACACAGGGATTGTTCTTTTAGAGGACAGCTCCCTTCTGTGCAATTGCTTATACTGCAGATACATTGAGGACACTCAGCACTCAAAGTCTTTGTAGCTCCTCATAGTTGCACTGTTCATTGCTGCAGGCCCTGCCAACACAAGAACAAGCAAGTTCCAAGGGAAAGATTGGATAGTCAGGGAAAATAGAATGTGCTCACTGGAAGCTCTCTCCACTTGACTTGAGTGCTAAAAGGGCTCTCATGCAAGGGCTCTTAACTTCACTGCCCTTTCACAGTGAGGATTAATGCTTTATGGTGACATGGTGGCACATGGGTTTGCTTCCCTGAAAGGTGAAATTGAGGAAAAAGATTCCTTGAGTTTACTAGGTGTGGCCAACACGCCAGAGCTGATCTGGAGAGAGACAGGACTAGCTGAGCTGCAGTGACAAGGAAAATGGTAACACCCATAAGGAAGAGTTTTGAGAACAGGGAATTACATTATCTTTTGGACAAAACTGGTGTGGCTGAGGTTGGATTGGGAAGGAGAACAAGAGAGTGAAAAGGTGCAGAAATAGACAGGAATGTAAATGGCTAGTTGGAATGAAGAGTTGCACTGATGTAAAGCTGACAGGAGAGGAGGGTAGCAGTGGAATATCAGGGCCTTTAACGTTGTAACTACTCTCTGTAGCAAATCTGCTCCTGCTCTGCTTCTCAAATCAGTCCCCTGCTTGAACATACTATGAAGTAGGAGTATCTGCTAGTGCTGGTATGTCCTGTGACCTGTCTTGTGGCCCAAAAGCAAGCTTTCAGGCTGCAGAAGCAATGAGCAAACAAGTGAAGTCTGTTGACATAGGAGTACTAGGTCATGAGGGGAAAGGGGGATGGAGAGAGTGAAGTGACTGACCTTGCTCTGAATGGTGGGGGTGGGAGAGTGTGAGCTGGCCCTCAGCAAGGGCTCTGAGTGGAACAGAATGGAGGTGCAGTGAATTCCCCCCTGCTTGGTGTTTGCACCTAAGGTGAACTAAACTCTGAGCACACAGAGACTTTTAATAGATATGGGGGAAGATGATATGAGAAGTTTCAAACTAAAATTGGTGCTCTCATTGTTGGTTCTCTCCAGAATACAGAATGTGATCAAGGTTTCTAAATAGCTCACTAGGGTTCTGTGACTGTTAAGATTTTATATTGTCAAAGAAAGGTGGTCCTGCCTCCTATAGATTGAAATCACTATGTCTATGACACAGAGCATTTTTATAGCAAATGATTTCTAAAACTGTTAATACAAATTAACACAAATGCAAAACAGCTACTGAAAGAGGCCATACTTCTGTGCACATGCATACCTTGCTTTATATCCAGGTAAACAAATCTCTATTTCCCCCCTCCACACTTAGTGTTAGAAATGCAATTAGATGAGAAGGAAAACCATTGATGGCAGGTAGGGCTCAACCCGAAGGTACCTGTGGAATTGTCTTTGTCAATCACACCAGAGAGGTTTTAAGAGATGTGGTTGTGATGCATTGTCCTACTCAAGATACTGACTTAATGTGCAGAGAAAATGTTTGTACAACCAAGTAAATGGTATTTTACTTTATAAATAAATCTATTTTATAGAATACTTCCAACTCAAGAAGATTATAACTGATGATGGTTCAGGGTATATTTTCAAAGTTGTACATTTTTAAATTAGCTGAAGCATTTTGTTAAAGGTCAGATTACCTTAAGCCTATAGTCTCAAAATGTATAGATTTCAACTACGAAATGTTTCTTATAATTACAACCACCTACATTTTCCAATAAACACAGTTACAAATGCATATGTTAAGGGAACATAACACTCAAAAAACCCCCAAACCCCAACCTGTTGATGACTAGGCAATCAGTACTAGATTTTTATAGGATAAACAATCAAAAAATCAAGTTTATGATCACAATTTCTGTTTGATAGGACATTACCTTTTTTCTTTTCTCCATATGAATCTGCTGGGGTGATGATACAGGAAAGCAAGAAGAATGAGTAAAGTTGCAAACTTTTCATTTCTTCTTTCTGTGAATAGGAGTTGGGGAATGCACTGCTAAATTCTGTCAACAGATGAGAAAAGGAGAGAATTATCAATACTTTGCAATAAATTCTTTGCCCATTAATCATTAACCCTGATTTCTCCTGTCAGCTGCTCTACTCTTTCCTTTTATGGAAGTGAAAATGGAATTTGCCTGTTTCTTTTTTGGTTTATGCCACTCTTGGAATAAATAATTTGGAACTAGATATTCCCACCTTGCTCAACAGTGCTGAGCTCTGAATGCAGCAGACTTGAGGGTGTTTGTGCTCTGAAATACTGCTAAAGGCCATGGGGAGCCAGCTCAAATTTGGTTGGTCCACAGCTCCCTCTGAACACATTGCAAAACAAGCATAAGAGCTGAAGGTTAATCTAAATATTTCATTAACAAAGACAAATTTCACTACAGGAAACACTAACAAACACTATTTTCCTTACAAATAGGTGTCTCTGGCATAGTTTACTTTCTTCCATGTTCTGAGTGTTTAGGAAACCTTTACATACTCAAAAAAGGGTGATAATGCAAATTCTTTGATAAACTTGGTTTGTGAAGGTTTGGCTGCTAGTAATAGCAAATAGAGACAATATTTAAAGAACTCTGGAACTATCTGTGTTGGACTAAACAACCAAAAAAAAAAAGATTCTAAGCTTGCATAAGTGTATTTTGAATATCTGGTGAGCCCCAGGTTTTTATATTATGCCTCTGATCCCAATTACTAAATCTAGAATGTGTGGACTAATAGCCATACTAATTCCAGGCAAGGAATTTTTCATTGTTCTGTTGTATTTATAATGAAGAACTATTTTGCAGAGTCCCACCTAGAAGATTTTTCTCTCTTTTTAGAAGACTGTAATTCTCATAGAATCCATATGCCATAGCAGAACCAGCATGCTGGACTATAAGGAAAAGTATTCTCAGCAGGAATCCTGCTGTCATGTCTGATGCATTGTTTTGGCATACAAGGGCATGCTTCATGGGCCATGGTGCTGGATGTTGCATGAATAAAAGGCTGAAATGTGTATCAGCAACTTTCCTTGCTCCCTCCAAAGGGCTTCAAGTCCAGGATACACTTGCTATATGCAGATTACACTGTGGCTATCAAGAGTGAGTGGAAGGTTTGTTCCTTTAGAGTTGGGTATATTTGTAACTTGTGTTGCAAAAACCTTGTTTCTTAAAAAGTTTTAAGTCCTTAAGCTGAAGATTTAAATATATTAACCATAGAATTTAAAGGAGCCATTAAGAAGTGTTCTTCTACCAAGTGGGTAAACCTGATCTCTCTTTTCCATACCATACAGTATTTGCACATCACTTCGTTTTCCACATTGCAATCACTCATAGCTACTGTAGTGATCAGGATTTTTATTTGAGTACTACATTTAAAAAGAGGTAATCCAACCTGCTCGTGTGAAACAGAGTGCCTGCAGATTGGTATTTCATGTGGGCTAGTGCTTTGCCTACTTCACATGAAATGCAACGTTTTGTGAAACAGCCAGTGTCCAACCCCACATTCCCAGCTGCTGCTGCTGCATTGCTCTCTGGCAGCATTCACTGTCAGAGCTGGATCACCTTTTCTCCTCTGCTAGCACTGTGGCTGGTGCCCTGTGCACCCAGGAGGGGCACTCTTCAGCAGAATCCCCATCTGCTTCTTGCCTAATGTGCCAGTGCCAGTCAGAGCTCGTGCACACATTCCCATCTCTACTGCAAGGGATGCTTTCACTGTTGGGAAGCAGCCTGTGAGCAATGGTGCATTGCAGCACACAAGCTTTTGCTGGCATGTATTGCTCTAATCCTGCTCAGTGAAGGAACCCAGAACAGAAGTTTGTCAGGCATGCAGTACTGGTTCTTTCCCTGAGACCACAGTGTTCATCAAGATGGTTTTCAATCACCTAAAGGCCAATAACACTGTAGTACAGCATGTTCTTTCAGGTTTAGAAGAGATTTTATGGGCCAGAACTTCAGCTGACATAAATTGACTTCTGTGCAGCTATAATGATTTTCACCAGCTGAGGATCCACCCTGTGTTCCTATAATTACCCACTTGTATCTGAAAAAAGATTCATGTGATGGTTATGCTAATACAGCTGAGGTTATAGAGCAAGAACGTTTTTATGTGGCTGAATGTTTCATGCCATTTTTTAAATCCAGAATTTATTCTGCCTCTTTCATCTTTCATAGGACTTTTTAATATCAAATAACTCTGAAAAGACATTTTTAGATGGACTTTTGTGTGTGTATTCAAACATACAGCAGCTGCACGAGTCTGAAACTTCCTTTACAAGCAATAGATATTGAGCCATCAGACTTTTCAGTGTTACATTCACAACTGAATAATTGATCAGCACACTTTGTTTTCTGATATGAAAGGAAACCACTCATTTACATAAAGCATAATCTTGTGAAAGATGAGTATCTCCTGCAAGATGCATTTCTTCCTCTGTAGCCCCTTCTAAGGCAGTTTCCTAGGACTGTTGTCTGACTGTCCTTGCACACACAGCTGGGACTAGGAATTGCATTCTGGCCATTTTAGTTTTTCTTGACAGTTTAACACATTCTGTTTATGTGTGTCTTTCAGTGGTTTTTAAAGCATGCTGCACTGAATAGTTAGTATTATAAACAGCTGTCAAGAAAGAAGAGGGTCCAAATGCAGCTGCCAAGCATAAATATAATTGTACTGTAAGTGGGTCACGTGCTTTGACTTTAAAACCAAGACATTTTTAGCTTGTTTCCTTCAATGTTAGCCTAGTGCTTTTAGTAAAAATGCATTACTTGTTTAGTTGTCTTAGAAGAATGCTATTTTTTGGCTTATCAGTCTATCTGTCTTTCTCACTGTGTTCACTTGGGGTATGTCTGAAAGATTAAAACAAATCCAAACAACACAGACAAGGTGAAATTAATGAAAGGGGAGAGCAAATCCTGGGCTTCCCATGCTCTTGCATTATGTGTGGAATGTTGTGTATTTGCACAACAAATAAAAATAGGCAAGGAGCTGGCCTAGTCTCTGACTTTCATTACAATTAGTTCCATTCTTCAGTAGACTGGGCTAAATTTCTGCATGGTTATCTATTACTGGAAAGGGCAGTACAGCTGCAGACTGTTTCCCACCTGTATTTTGTCTTATTTTGGATTTTTGTTGTACCATTTCAGGGAGGATTGTGTGGCCTGTAAAATCTTGCATTGAATGCATTATCACTCAAGCAGTGATTTCATAGAGTTGTGACCTGTAACACACAGGAAAGCTTCCAGGAATCCTCATAGTCAGCTGAGGTCGTTTCCCTTCATAAGGCCACGTAAGAAACAGGTGCAGAAAACCTCTCTGAAAGACCCAACCCAAACTCTTCTTTCTTTTTTTTCTTTCTTTTATTTGTTTGGGTTTTTTGTTTGTTTTTTTTGCTATTGTTTTTTGTTTGTTTGTTTTTCCCCTGAGGATTAATCTTTGTCATTTTAAGTAAAAATAACACAAATGCAATGGCTTTTGAAGCTGCTTTTCTTGTTCACCTCACATCAAATAGAAGCACATCTGAAAGAGAGGAGTACACAGTAAACCCAACAGTGCTCTCCCTCCCCTTTCTAGCTACTGTACTTAGGAGGGAGACTTTTTAAGAGCAGATAGGAAGCAGGCTTGGTTCGGAAATTAATTGATGGTTCCTATGAATAAAGAAGACAACAAGACAACCAGAGCATATTGTAGGCAGCATATTTGGAGAAGATACACTTGAAAGCCCTTAAAACAAAAGGCAGAGAAGCATGCCAAAATAAAGGAACTTGAAAGCCATCAAATGTTCAAGTGCTAATTGATGATGACTCTTGGGAGTGAACAGACTCCTGAGAGCAAAACCTGGGTCTCTGTGGAGCTGTGGCACTGACATGGAGTCTTTCTGAAAAGGAAAGAACAAACAGACAAGAAAGCTGAAAGAAGAATAGGATTAAAATACACAGGGTAGATACAAACAAATAGATCTGAACAATGAAACCAAAATCTCTTTGAAAATTAATGAAGAACAATGAGAAACACAAACCTGTTGCCTGAATAGCTAAGTCTTCACAGAAGCCAGAATAATCAGTAGTAAAAAATAATTCTAGGCAATAATTTGTCAGGTACATCCTGACTGCATGATTTTCAGTGTGTGCCTGAACAAAAAGTTCTGGCCACCACAGCCAGGAGGCACTTTCAGGGACAATAGTGAATGTCTACGTTAAAAAATATACATAGGGCATGGGGCTACCTCTCCTTGCTTTCCTTGCACTTTTCTTTGTTTGTTTCTCCTCTCCCCTTGCCATGGAGCATGGCAGGATGAGGAAGCATGTCTGGGGAAAGAGACTGTTTGGGGTGGTTAATCCTGACTCCAAATGTTCTGTTAGTTCTAAGGCCTGAAACAGCTCTTTCTGACTTAGCAGAATGTAGATCCTGGCCTGGGTAGACCCTTGGATCTGATGTATTGTGGCAGTTCCTACATTTCTACAAGATTAGAGAAGATTATGGGGTAGAAAATTGGCTTACTTGGGGGATGAAGAAGCCTTAAATACTTTGAGCATCAGTTAGGATAAACATGCATTTAAAATCTCCTCCAAACTTTATGAAAATCCGGTCTGTAAAATTGCCTGGGAGTGTTTTCAGGGGCTTTGCCTTCCAAAAATGCCTGGAGCTAGACAGAAAAAAGGAGCACTAGGACACTACTGAAAGTTTTGAGCCTGTTTGAACCTTAATATTCCAATTTAGCTTTGTGTTCTGTTTGACATATAGGTTTGAACCACTTGGCCCAATCTTAAATCGATTTGGGACAAGCAATGTGATCTTTTTAATGGGATTTATATCGACAGCTTTTGTAATCAGCTGCCTGATTTTACTCCTGCAGATGTAACAAGGGCATTTGAAAGTTCAGAGTGAGTTAGCCTGCTTTACTGCTGCAGTGATGGAACACGTGGTCCTTGGGATTGGATTTTATCAGGGTTATGCTGGTTGCAAGCTTTTCAGAAAAATGCAGAAGCTTATGTTTATTTACTGTGCTAGGATGAACATATCTACATTTTTTTCTGGCTTATTTCTGAAGGTAGGGCTATAAGACTAGCATGGAATTCCTCTTTATCCCAAGTGTCCAGAATTGTTCTGCTATTCAACAGCACTAAAGCATAGGACTGCCAGACTGTAGCTTGTATTAAGCAGTGTATTATCTGGAGATTATGTTTTAGGCCCCCGAGGCAATGTGTAGGAAAAGCTTTAGCCAGGTGTAAGATATAGATCATTTGTCATTCTCTGACACTAAAGAATTTCAGACTCCTTCATGAGCACCATATGTATTTGAAATGGAAAAGTGTGTACACTCCAGCCACTTAAAATGCAAGTTGATACCTGTCAAGGGGTAGCAATTCCCTTTAGGAGAGAAACAAAACTTTTCTTTTTTTTTTCTTTTTCTCTCTCTTTGCCT
>JANHGL010010052.1:0-10194 GCA_024611195.1 Ceyx melanurus | reverse complement strand
GCTAATGAGAAGATGATGTTTCTCATAATGAAATTTATACCTCTAATAACTATTGACCTGTCTCCTTGTGCTCTGGCTATTGTGGATATGGATGTTGGACAGTTCATGACCTGCAGAGAAAATTATACTGTAAAGGAAAAGCCACTGGGTCAGGAGAAAGTGTATGGGCAGCCCCAGAGTTTGCACAGAGGGCCAAAGCCAGGGCAAGCAAAAAAGGTTAGGGCCATACAGCTAGGAGTAGGGAAGGAAGGACTGAACCACTACATGAGCTCCAGTGATCATGAAACATCCAGTTTCAAGCAGATGTACAAAAAACTCAACAACCTCCAGTAGCTCCAGAACTGGCTGAATTCACATGTGCAGCCTGAAATCAAAAAGTACTTTCACCTGGTATTAATTCTCTCAGCTGTCATCTCCTTCCTGATACAAGCCAGAGTAGGTACTGCTTTCAACCAAAGAAATTATGCTCATTCACAAGTAATTGTAATCTAGTGAATGTTCTTTTCGGGTTTATAATTGGACACTTTGTGCTCAACAAATTAATTGCATTTCTGAAATTAAATACTCTTAACTGAATTAATGAAATACATCAATTTATCATTTAGAGCACTGAAAAAATATGTAAATTAACAAAATAGCATTTAAATATCTCTATACATACAGTAAGAATTCAGTAAAGATATAGGGGTTTATATCTATCCAGCATAAAATAAATATTGACTATAAATCAAGCTCTCAAATAAATGAATTATTTTTTTTTATTATTATTATCTGCTGGTTGTAACAAAATACCAAGAAAACAAAAAGACAAGTTTCTGCAGAAATACTTAAATACTTAGCACTGAGAGAATATTGACAGAATATGACCCGCTACAGGTAAACAGGAACATCAATGTCAGTGTTCCAATTTTATAAGGTATGGCTGGACTTCTCTGAAGTTTACAATATGACTTTCCTTGCTTGGGTCATTGGTGAAGAGCAAGAGAGGACTGGAAAAAGTCCCTGAAATGGAGATGGATGGAAAGCCTCCCTTGCCCAGGCTGGGATAACTGAGTCCCTTTCACCTTTCCTTCCTCTGGTAAACCCACACCCAGAGCAATTGTTACTCAGCAGCTGTCAAGTAACTTTCTGCACACTGACAATTTAGTTTCAATTCATCCTGGCAGCTCTGAAGGCAGTCCTGCACCATGCTCAGCATGACAAAAGCAGGAGCTGGTCTTACCTCTCTGTGTCTTCAGCTGAGAGAAGAGGTAACTGAGGGGGAGGATGGAGAGGACTACCCTGTACATTATGTCCTGGGGAGGGGTGTCTGCTGGGGTGGCACAAAGACAATGTCCCAGCTTCTGCTCCACTTTGACTTGTCTGTGTGCTGGGGAACACGGCTGCTGAAAGAAAAAGCAGAGAAAAAAACGTCATCAGACAAGCAATAACATTGATAACTGACCAAATCCTAATGGGTAACACATCCCCTAAATCTGTAATGACATTTCCTAGCAACTGTTTTGTTTTGTTTTGATTTGTTTTGTTTTCTCAAGGTTTCTTTTCTGACTGAAAGGAAGAAAAAAACCCAACAACCCACCAAAAAATAACAACCCACATGAAAACTAACAAAATTATCTTTGCTGCTGCCAATGACACTTTCATAAAACCAGACATGACATAGCTGTGCTCCTTGTCTTGGGAATTTTGTCTGAATAAGTCTGTAAGTCTTTCATTGTTTCCTGTTGTATAGGAGATGTTAAATACCTTCTAACACATATGTTTTTAGAGGAGGTTTACAGAAAGCATTTTTTTTTTTTTAAATAGTGAAGTACTTTCTGTATTTTCACCTCAGATGTAAAAAATCCCATATTTCTTTAAGAGGTTATCACAAACTCGAATATTGCTATTATTTCCCTCAGACTCCCAAGTACTGCAAACAAACAAAAAAAAAAAAGTAGCCACCATTAATAGTTTCTTCATTTTCTACACGGTTACTCTTGTATACATTTCAAATAAGGAAAGGTTCTGGATAATTAAGCAAAAAGTAATACAGGACTCCCTTAAATGTCCTAATTAGTTGACCCCCAAATACTGTAACTTAATTTTCAGAAGTTCTTTGAATCAATCAGTCAGAAGGTAAGACACTAATTACCGTAACTCCCTGAGAATCCAGTTATTTATTTTTACTGACACCTGTGTCAGATAGTTCATGTTGATATTGAATGACAGATAAATAAATGGTCTGTAACATTTTATGAACTCTGAGAACTAATAAGATATGCTGTCTAAAACATAAAAATGATCTCTCACTATTTGGTTAACATCTTCCAGTGTCTTTATTAACAAGTATTGTTTAGGTCTGGCTAACCTGGCTGGTTTCCCCAGCAATTGCTCTGTATTTTTTCTGTTTCTGTTTCTAATTAAGAGACAGACACAGTACACAGTGTAAAGAGATATGTCAGGGACTAGAAGGACAAGCAGGGTATTTAAGGAAGAAAAGCTATACATATTAGATGAAAAAATGTATCCTGTACACAGGATAAGTTAGATGATCACAGCATGACAGAAGAATATTCCTGGGCTACCACAGTGCCCTGTAATGAAGCCTACAAGAGCAGCACCACAAATTATGGTGTGGGAAACTATGTAACACGCATGGGCAGCACAACACATCTTTTGTCAGTGCAGTTTCTTGCTGCATAGAGGTACTGTGCTGACAAAAGCACTTTTATGGGCATCCAGTGAAGTGAAATCTCAGTGCTGGCAGATGTTTCCCAGTGGAAATGCTACTATTAAAACTTCCTAGTGTAGGCATGGCATTGGTCCAAGCTACTGACTGAATCTTGTAAATACCATTTGAAGGGAAACATTGTCAAACATCAGCAGTCTACAGACTTAGGGAAGTCAACAAAAATTGTCAGTGACAGGTCATTTCCCTAGGGCAGCTAAAGACACCAACAGCAAACTTCGGGCACTATTTAAGAAACTGCTAGATAACTTGATCACTTTTTGTTGGGAGCCATTTGTGTGGTAAGCTTTTCTATTGGTTCAGCTGTTAAATGTGAGTTATTTGTTCAAAGTGCTGGGAGAAAATACCTTCACAAAGGAATTTCTTTTCAGTGCTTGATCCTATTAGACACCTTATTTGAATGGTATGAAACTGAGCAAACAGCTCAGATCTAACCAGTATGCTCATTGACTGCAATAACGACCATCAAGCAGGTCCACACAGAAAGATGCAGAATTAAGTGAAAGTATTAATAAAAATGCTTCCTACAACAAGGATTTTCTCTCTTATCAAGACAAGGTAAACTAAAACAAATAAAGTAACTTTTAAATGCTTCAGATACTCTGAAAAAAACCAAACCCAACATAAACCAGAGAATTGTTGATGCTGTTCCTCTGTGTCCCTTAAAAGACCCAATCTGTGCTATTTTTTACAACATGGATATAACATGTTAATTCTGAATGTGTCCTCAGAATGGGTTGTGCTCACAAAGTTTCATCCACAGAGAAGCCATGTTTTCCTTCCCGGAGTTTTAGCACAGATAGATTTATCAACATGTAAGATTTTTCCATGAGAATAGCTCTGCAAGGGCTTTTCTATGAGAAGTTAAATTCACATGCGTTCTCGTAATGCATAGGAAAAAATTAGATGGTTGGAAGAGAAAAAGCTGATTCTGAGGATGATTCTGAATAAGGTTGCTTTAAAAAAAAATTCTAAAGCCTAAAAAAATGTATTGTTTTTTACTGGTGCCAGAAACCTGTCATTTGATGAAACACTTTAAACACAGAATAAACACCCTCTCCTACACAAATTGCCAACAATGGTATAATTTACTACCTTGGATTTATTACTGTCAAAGTGTCATTCTAGCAATTATTATTTTTGCCCTCAAAGTATCTCTCCTCTTACCACTGCCACCATGAATTTGGAGTAGAGCTGAGAATTATTTCCATACAGAAGAAGAGAATTGAGAAGATTTAATTTGGTAGCTCAGTCAATTGAAATTATGTATCTACATTTGCAAAAGTGGGGGTTTAAAATTATTATATTTAATCTTACATTTGTGTAAGGAATATTTATTTGGTCCTTGTGAACAAGTAATGTAATAGTGCGCAGAAGTAAAAATATGAAATGTTTTTTGCATGTGGGAGTGTCACCTCCATATATTCTCACATCTCCCCTCAGAAGATCTTACTTCCCTACAGGATTTTGTGACCTGGAATATGTGGACATGTGTTGTGTTGAGCCGTGAGTGGTAAGCCCAGTGAATGTAAAACATGCTGTCTGTGCTGCCTTGTTCCTGCTCAACTTATCTCTAAAGCTGAAGACCTCACTGTGCATAATTAAGTAATCATGCATTAAAAGGTAGAACAGAAGTTAAAATCACATTACAAAAATAAGAAGCCTGTCTGAAAAGTGGGTTTGTCTCATGGACCATCTGCACTGATGGTCTCTGTATCTTTCTTCAGATGTTCTCTAAGCAGATCAGAGATGCTGGAGGCATCTAAGTACTGGAGGCATCTAGAAAGCTGGAGAGTTTACAAAGTCTACCTATGCAATATGGAAAGAAGAAAAATAATCCAGTAAAATACTTTTTACAAGAATCCAGTTTCGTTACTTGAAGACCTGCTCAATCAATGTCTGTCTTTTGAGATCCCTTACCTCATATATTTAAAATCTAAATGCTTAGAACATAAAGTGGTTTTGTGTTAAAGATCTCCTAAAATGTAAATGTAAAAACTGTTCTAATACACCACACCATCCCCTACTCACAGCTCAGAAAATAGGAGAGGAAAATTTAAGAAGTCATTCAGGCTGAGTCAGAATAAAAAGAACAGAGTTAGTTTATAGATAATTACAGGACTCTGATAAAAATGGTAAAATGGTGCTTGCTAAAAGTTTCTCAATTGCTACCCTATATATTCACACAGCAGGATATAATATAAATAAGTAAATGTGTATGGTTCTAATTTTTGAACATTCTTTAATACCTTCTCTGAACTGGACATGATAAACATTTTCAAGTGCTGTTGCTGGATACTTGCAACAAAGGCCAGATTTGCTGATTATTAGTTGAGAAACATGAACCTTATAAGAACTTATGTAGTTTCTGAGAACAATAAATAATTAAATCCCTGAATCAATAAAGTGTGGTCTGGATTGGGGCTTAAGGTTGTTACTGCCATGGCATCTTTACATCACATCCCTGCCGTTTGATACAGATTCTTCTCTTTCGCTAGACTGCACTTTTTGAAGTTCTGTCTCATCATGAATAAAGGAACTATAAATAGTGCATTTGCTTTGTTGCTTACAATGCTTTTACTAAATCATCAATATATGTTCTCTTCTTCACAGTCTGAAGGGAAACAAACTATCTTTCTTTAAAATGGTGATACAATAATATTAACACTTTTCAGCCCCCTGTAATGTGTGTATGGTCCTAACAGGTTTTATTTAGTTAGTTATTTTAAAAGACATCACATTTAGTAGGAGTTCTGGATATGTATGCCATACTTAAATTCAGTGAATGACTTGAGAGAACATCTTAATTGTTGGTTATCCTACATCACCTCTTCTTTTGCATCCATTCCCTGTGCATGAAATCCAACTCATTTTTTCACCATGGAATGGCCATTAATACCTCAGTTATTCCTTCTCAGTTTGTTTTTTTTTTCTTCCAGTTAAGAGTTGTAACTACTTCCCCAGGCTGACAGATCTAAAAGACAGACTGCTTTGTCCTCAGGCATCTCCTACACTGGTCATGGTACCTGTTGTTTAGGAAACACACTCACTTGGACAAGTGCTTTAATAAAATTTTTATTTTTCCTCTTTGAGTTCTCAATTCTCTACCTGCCCTCTGTTCTCTACCTACTGCCCTGAGACCAGCTTAGATATAAACTCCTTTGGGTATTAATTCTTTCTCATTGCATGTGCATAGCAACTAGCTCAATACTATTTCATTAGAAAAATAAACCCCAAATAAACATACAAAGAAAACTGGTACTTAAGCAAAGCACATTTTAAATCATAGGCACAAAAGTATGCAGGTCAAAGTTTCAGTGTACTGAAGCATAAGACATTATTTAAAATACACTTAGAATTGCAAAATCTTTTGTAACTTTCCTGATCCATTTTAAAATTTCCTGCTTACAAAGAAAATAATGAACTTGACAAGCTTAGTAGTATTGTTTGCTTGCTCTGGAGCATAGCAGAGTGTGATATTCATTAACTAGTTATAAATAAATGACACATTCTGGTTTATTTTTTAATAATTAATATCAAAGTTTTAACCAAACAGGACAGTAAAAATAAAGGTCTTTGTATTACATTATTTATGATTCTTTCAGCCTTGGGAATTTTGGATTGCACAATAAAAACCTGTTATGATTTTATAATAGAAAAAAGCATAATTCCTGTTTTCTTAATATGAATTAATTGCTTTTCACATTATGAACTGAAAAAAACCCAAATTATATGTATTTTTTAAAATTAATTACTAGAAGCTAGAAGAAATTTTGCACTTCAGTGAAATTTTGCACCTCAGTAGAAACAGACATAGAATTTCTGTTTTATGAAATATCACTATGCTTAGCACTAGAAGAGTACCTATGCTTGCTTAACTTTAGACCTGTAAATGTAACTTTGTGTTAGTTCTAAGCAAAGCATCTGTCATGTTGCTTCCCTGTGTCAATAAGATTACACTCAGTTCAGATTTCTTTTCTAAAGACACAAAGGCCACAAGTAAGAAAAAAAAATGTGTGTAATATTGACATTAAATGATAGATAAATAATTAAAAAATATTTTGTATATATTTTTAATTTTATTTGTGTTTGTAGGTTCTGTACTTTAGCAGGACAGAGAAATCATTACAGGCATTGTTGTTCTTTGGTAAGTGGAAATAGACTAGCATCTAAATTTTGTAATCTATGTATTTCTGGTAGTTTTCTTGAAACAATTCTGTAGACAACTTGGGAAAGGTGAAAAACGATCTCTGCTTTGGAAATTCATAAACAGTGAAAAAAGTATCCTTTAAGCAAGAAAAGTTTGATTAAATGGAACTGGAAGAATGGAAATCTGTTCTTGTTTCTCTGTAGCAGAGACAACTTTCTGTTAATAGGCTCTAACAGTCTAACAGTTGCCAGTGAAATTTAGATATTTCATTTTTCAGAAAAATCTAAAAGTTTTTGTATTTAAAAAAAATGTATTTAAAAAGAAAATGTTGTTTTCAGATAAGTTTTAAGAGTAAGATTCTCTAAGATGCTCAAGGTTTTATTTGCTTTGTTTTTCTTTTCACTCATTGGGGTATGAATAATTTTCATGTTGCCATAAAATAATTCCCTCCTTGTTAGCATTATGTCACTTGTTCACATAACAGAATATGCAGCAGCTCTGATGAGTAGTTAATGAAACAATTTCAACTGGATTGGGTGACTGTCAAAATGAAATTACATGGATTCATCTATATCTGACATAATACCCTCAGTTAATTAATGCAAAACAACACAAGTGAATAAAACTACAATAAATTAGCCAAATTATAGATATCTGGAATACATATAAGGGAAAGCAGTGTGTTACTTATTGAAAAATTAGTGCTGATAAAAGTATATTGATTCATACTCTAAAAATTGCTGCACAATAGGAAGCAGCACCAAGTAAGATGAAATACAAGCAAATTCTATCAAAGAATGTCCACAGTATGTAGTGCTGTAAACCTTAAGTACTCAAAGACACGGCATGAAAGAGATTACAAAAAGTAATGCCATAGTCTTAGAAGCTGTCCATGGGACATAACGACTGCAGACAAGTGCCAGCTAAGGTCTGGCTGGAGGCAATAATTATACTTAATGTAGGATCTTGACAAGTCATGGGGCAGAAACTTGTTCCAGCTGCTGTCAGCCTAGGTTTGGATTGATGCAGGAGCCAGGGTTTGACATTTAATCATAGTCTGGAAGGTAGACCGGTAAAAGAGCTGAGTGATCAACACATTCCAGTAGAAATATCCTGTAAGAATGTCCTCAATTTCTGAAAACTTGGTCTCAGCTCATCTGACACTCTGTCCCATCTAGCTTCCAACCTTTCTAGGAACTTGAAAAGCTGAGTCTTTTATTCTCTCTCAAGTTTTGCACATTACACTGAGCAATGCCTGTAAATCACTTTTTGCATCTCAGTATTCCCCACTATTGAACTCCATCTCAAAGTACAATATAAAACAAACACAGCAACCAACACTATGTCACTAGAGGGACCCTGGCCAAAATCAGATATTTGCTGTCTGAAATTCCCTTTAGCTTTCAAGTAACAGATACCAAACTCAGACTATACTCAAACTAGGGCATTTAAAAATTAATATCATACAAGTAGTACCAACTTTTTATAAATTATGACACAGTCAACCACAGCTTTACATTTCCTGATTTTTGTCATATAAACCTGTATCATCATCTACATAACCTGCCTAAAAGTTAAAACCATCTGTCTGAATGTTTTAATATTAAAATCTCAGATATTTAACTGAAGTATAATAGCATTATCACATTTATAGCATGAATGTGCTATATTTATAGTATTTATTGGTATATTTATAGTCATAGTGTAAGATTACATGCATATGATACTTTATACATGTATACATGTTATATAACATTTAAGTTCATTAATGTAGATCTGTTGGAAAACTGATACGTGATCCATGAATAAGGAAGAATTAAAATACTTCTTTTATTTTAAATTAAAAAAAAAAATGTCTATATGGAATGGTAGAATTACTAGCAAAAGTCAAAATGCAGATGAAGTAAAAATACTACTCTTTGCTGTAGTAGCTCTTTTCATGGATAAAATACGATTTATCCTGACTCCCTTCAGAAAAAGTGAAAAAGTATTTTCAAAATATTTTTTTAATTACTTTGCAGATTCTGTCTTTCTCATGAGATTGATACAGATTTCAGAGTACACCTTACTCTGCAAAATCATCCCCAACTTAAGTGAGTAATAATATAGCAGAATGGTTTTCTGTTTCTTTCCGTACCTGGGTAAGATTCATGAGCAGGCCCTGGGGAGTGTCCCACGGTATTATCTGCAACATCACGAGAAGATAGGACTGACTGGAGGGGTTGGATTGCGAGGCAGTCATTCAGGATCTCCTGGCCAAGCTCTGAGCTTGATCGTAACTGAAAAAAAAGAGATATAACAGTAGAAATTGTAACATGGACAAAAAATAGTATGTAAATATTTAAAATCCTTTAAGACACTGAAAAAATATAATGAAGAAATTTCTGAGGGGTTAGAAAAAGGAAGTGGAGCACAAGCAGAATTCTTTTAAATTCTGGTTAATATAATTCCATTCTTAATTTGAGGCAGGGAACTCTGCCAGATGCTTAACAAGACTGTACTCAGTTCAAGGGCTATTTGTACAGATAGAACCTAGGACAGATGGACTTACATGTTTTCTTGTTGTACACTGAAAAGTAGACAATAGTGTCCTGACCCATGGATAATGGCGATTTATCAAATGTCTGATAATAGCTCTTATATCACCAGAGTGATACAATAAAATATGCAAATATTTTCCTAGTGGTTTAGTGCCCTGAACTGGCTCACAGTTCAGAATTAGATCAGAAAAACAGAGGTGCTTGTGGCAGTGGAAACAGGGGACTAGGAGTGAGAAGCAAGGAGTGGTATTATTGAGGATGGTCAGGAAAGAAGTGCTACCACAACCAAAATTGTCTCAAAACCACATTATTAAAAGCAATAGGATTGCAATTCTTTCACATTATGGATGAACTGATCTGAAAGTGAGTGCTCCATCACTGCCACTAAACCCAGCTGCTGATGGTAACTTGATCCATCAACAGCAAGTCTGTTTATCTGGCTGATCCAGCAGAAAATTCACTCTGTGAACAAGTAATAAACAAATTCCTAAGAAGAGTTTGCCCTTGGATGAAATTAGATGAGAAGTCTTACCCTGGGATACACTAGAATACCAAAGGAAAAAAACCAAAACAACAAAAACAACACAGGGGAGAAATCCTACTGCAGGACTCCGACACAAGACTGTGCCACCTAAAATCATAGAATCATAGAAAGGCTAGGGCTGGAAGGGACCTCCAAAGGTCATCTAGTCCAGCCTCCCCTGCAGTGAGCAGGGATACCCTCAACTAGACCAGGCTGCTCAGAGCCTTGTCCAACCTCACCTTGAATATCT
>JANHGL010010051.1:99997-120345 GCA_024611195.1 Ceyx melanurus | reverse complement strand
ATATAATACATTTATATCGTATTTATAATATTTCTATTACTCTTGTATAGCAGCAAATTCTCACGAGCAGCATTATCATCCATGTAATGAGCAGGTTTTTCTGCAACACCTTTGTATCCTCCACATAACAATTTATGCTGCCTTTACCATTTCCATCCCTGAGCTTCTGAGTAATTGAGATGTTATAAACATATATAGATGGCCAAAATATATAGATGATACAGCTTTCTGTTCCAGTTTGCAGAAAATATTCAACTATTTTCATCTTCAGGCTGCCCTAATGTTCAACAGAGATGAGGATCTGAATGGAAGAACAGATGGCTTGTGAGTGGAACATGATCTAAAGCAGTGACTAAGGAGTAAACAGAACACAGCCCCCTTGTCCCCATCCTCCCTCTCTTTTCAGTTTACACTGTTCAACGAACAAGATTCAAGATCCTATTTGATTAATTACATTGATAGGTAGGTACATAATTTAATTTATTTATTATTATAGGAAACTGTAAGCACAAAATCAGAATCTTCTAAGCTCCAGCAGACAGGCAGGCCATTGTATCAGGGCTGATAATAAAAAGAGAAAAAAGATACAGTAACTTCTTTCAATTTTAATAACATCAATAATTTAAACTAACTTTGAAAGATTAAGGAGATATAAGTTCAGGTACTTGCTGCATCTACAGGACAACAAAAGATGGTGTTAGCTGAGATGATGAACATGGCTAGACTTTTGCCAGCAATAAGTGCCTATCTGGTAGCTCGAGTTCTCTGTAATTAGCTCACCTGATTACTTGGGTTTAAAGAAAGAAAACAAATGCCTATTATAGCACAGGCACATTAAGTTGAATACAATTAGTGTAATTGCAATGTAGTTATAATGCAGTTACAATTTGCTCAAAATAATTATTGCTAATGTAGCTGAATTATGTTCAAAATTTGACGGGTAGTTTCATTTTCTGTGCAACACTAGAGATGTGGCTCGTTCACTTTCAGCTGCCACAGGCTTTTGTTGGTGTTTCTCTGAGCTCTATAAACAGCCACCAGGAAAATACCCCTGGAATTCAGCTGCAGGGAGGATCTCCAGTCAGCTGCATGATCAGGATGTCTGTTCATATGGACACACTGGCTTTGTTATCACAGGCACTCGGATTGACTTTCCCTTCCACTGCAAACAACGTCTTCAGCTTTAGTGAGTCTAGATTCTGTTGACTCTGGAACACAGCCTTAGGCAATTACTGACAGAATTAGCAGAGGACAAGGAGTTGCAGGTTCTGAGCACCACATTGCTCTTAGATGCTAATTGCAGCTTCAGCCAGTGGTCAGTGCCAGGGGAGGGGTGCAGGGGGAGATGAGGGGCATCTCTGCCCACTGCAAAGAAATGCTAGCACACTATTTCTCATTTCACCCTAAAGCCAAGTCAGGGAGACAAGAAGCTATTTACGTAAAATTCGATTTTGTGCTGAGCATCCCCCTCTCAGTGCAGACAACTGGCTTTTTTTTCCTGCTGCCTTGGAGTTACTGATACTCACCTGTGTCTCACAGTGTCTTCACTCAGTTGTCCTGAGCCAGGAAAAGCTCAAATGCTCCTTTGTTCCAGGTGAGAATCTTCAGTGCTGCCAAGACAAGGAGAATCCCTCTCCTCACTGCCCCTCCACAGCAGTCTGACACAAGCATCCTTTGGCAAGGCACTCTGCAGAGGCTCTGGGAGGCTTCTTCTTTTCCATCACCTTTCAGTGCAAAATGCCCAACCAGTTCTGCCAGCAGAGGCCAGAACTTTATGGATTACATGCACCTCCAGTGCAGCTTAGCAGAGTGGTCTGCCTTGTCTTAGAGACAGCAAATATTGGAGCAGTCTCCTGAGAGTTTAAATGCCAAAGGGAGGACTATGGAATAGAGCTAAACAAATGACCTTCCTGATTTTCTTCCTAATTTTCTGTGAGAAAGGTGCTGGAATGCAGCATGAAAGAGATGAGTTTCTGTCCTGTTCTAAATCCTCTGACCTCAATGGTATCTTGTGAAAAAGGGAATTGCAGGAATGCAGAAGAAGCTGAAGTCAGTGCCACTTAGCTCTCTGTATGTGGAATGAAGTTGTGAACTGGGGTAGGGAGCAGTAGGAGAAGCCACACGCTCTTTTGCCCTGAAGATCTTCAAATTACAAATACTTGCAAAGCTGTTCTTGACACAGAACTGAGAATTAATTGCTAGTGTCCATACACAAGGAAGCGTTCATTATTTCCACCTTGTGAAATATCCTTATTCTTAATATTTCAAGGCTCTTGCTAGTAATTAGGTGGAAAACCATCATTAAAAAGTAAATAGATCATAATGAGGTGTTTTTTTAAACATGAAGTACTCAATGTCTTGCCAGAAATTAATGGTATTTATGACATGAGAATGTCTAGCAGCTGAAAAAAAAAAAAGCCCACACACCCTTAATTATTTGTCAGCTCTAAATATTCTGTAATAAAACAGGCTTTGGAGGAACTACATGGGTGATGCTGCAAAAGCACCCAGATCTTTGCAGGGACTCAGATGGATCCATCACGGAGCAGCAGCCTGCCCTGAGCTGGGCACCATCTGCATTACAGGTTCCAGTGAGGCAGCAGCACACTTTTGCTACTCAAACAGAAAGACCCTGAGGAAAGAGGGGGTCTTTCCCCCTCTTTATCTAGCTGATCAGCAGGGGAGCTGATCTATCTATCAGCTTTATCTAGCTGATCAGCAGGGGAGCAGGAATCCAAAATGTGGGTTTTGTCAGACCCTGTATAAAGCATATTCTCCTGCATGATGAAGGAAAGGCAGTATATGGAAAAATATTATTATTTAATGAACTCCCATTGTCATTCTCATTTGAAGTTGCTAATGAGGCTGAAGTCAATATCCTTCATCTGTTCAGTTAAGTGAATTCTTCATCTTGACAGTCTAAGATTGCCAGTGGGTAGACGTAGATTTGTGAGAAGAACTAAATGGTGTTTACTGTGGTGACTGATTGTCTCCTGAAGAATCATGTGTTTTTCTCCAACAGTAGAGGATATAATTTAATTAGACTGTTATTTTAAATGTCCTGATTTTTTTTTTATGCATTAACTTATGGCCTGTGGCTGATAGAAAAAAAAATTAACACTGACTCCTTTGAGTGTGGAATGAATTGCAGTTTGCAAGGGGAGAAAATTAATTATAAATGCCTGCTATTTAAGTTTTCCAGATTCAAATGATAAATGAAGCAATTATTACATGTCAAGTATATAAACAGCAATTCGTCAACATTTCAGCTTGTTAATTCTAACATTTGCCATTCCATGTAACATATTTATCACATTTTATTGCTTGTTGATGAAAAATCTAGCATAGTTCTCCCAATTATCTTTACACAGCTGCATAATGAAGCAACAAATAGGGATGTATATCACGGTCCTGAATGCCATGAAAGGGTTCTTGTTTGTCTTGACTTCAGCTTAGAATAAAGCACTGAGGTCTCAGCCTGGCTCCTCTCCAGGCACCCGTCCTCATTTCAACCCCCCAGCCTTGCTTTCAAGGTGTTTCTGTGCTACCAACTCTTCCAGAGGCTGTTCTGCTGACCACCTCGTGTCCAAGCCACACTGACTCATCCTGCCTGGATGCTCTTTCCTCTTCTTTCCAATCACATCTCTGTAAATTCCATGTAACTGGAATGACCTAAGCACTGGATGCTGAGAACCTTTGATCATTTTCAGATTTCTCTCTGAAATCCTGGTGTTCCAGTGTGCTCCTCACAAATTCCACACTGGCATACGTGCTCTGTTGGACATAGCTGGCCAGTCTGGGATGCTCCAAACTTGACCTCATCGTCTGAGAATAGAGTCTCAAACTCCTTCTTGATGAAGACAGCCACGTTCATTAATGCTCTTCTTCATGGATCTCTCATCAAATCTTCCTCTGCTGCACTGCTGGTTCAGTTTGGAGGCTCTTCTGATGCAGGTTTCAAAGTGTGGGAGCACAGCCGTGTGATTGGACAGATCAGAGGTCAGACAGTGTGTTTCACAATAGCTTTGCACTTCTGTGTGATGTGATTTAATTGCTTTATATCCCTGGGTGAAATCCTGGCCCACATTACGTCAACGTTATACAGCCACTTCTAACCCCTGACACTGTGTTATTGCTTAACAAGGTTAGCCAAACTAGGCTTTTGATAAATCAAGTGTGAGGAAAAGAAAATGCCAATGAATCTCTTGAGCTCATCATTGTGTTTTGGGATAAGGAGAAGCTGTAACTGAAGGTTCAGAACCTGCATGGAGCTCAGTGGTCATTCAGGGACTGCAGCACATCAGTTACTGAAGCCATCTGTGCAGGGGATGGTGATGCTAGCTTTCTGCAAGGTGTGATGGGAAGAAGAATTTGGATTCAGCTACTTAAAGCTAACAACTGAAACCTAGAATCACAAAAACAAAATCTGTTTACCTGTGCACAACAGAAAGAAAAATGTATTTTACAGACTACATGTTTATTTACACATTGTACATGTTGCAGAAGAAAGCCATTACTCATCTGATTCATCTCCTTACTGCTGTGATCCACTGTGACACCCAAAGCCTGTGCACAACTGTTTCCTAGCCAGCTATTTCTGTCTCTCAGTGCAGATGGTTATTGCTGGCTGAATGTGTAATTTTATGTTTATTAAATGGCATCTTTCTTTTTTCTTTAATTTTTCTATTTGTCAAGCTTAGTCTGAACATTAATCCTGTCTCCTGACCTGCTGATGGTTCCTTCCATTTGATGCTGTATGTTATGTCCTGGGGTCACACAGAACTCTGGACCATCCATCCCCAAATCCCTCTGAGCTTATCAAACCCCATCTTAAGACTAGCTGATGTCTTGTCCCTCCTTGAGGTGGCTCTCTAATACCTTTTATCTGTTCTGCATTCAGGAGCTGAGCCACTTAATTTATTTGTATGTGATATCTTTATTATGGAACAGTTTGTTTAGTGGAGCTGTCACAATGTTGTCAGCATATGAAAAGCTGGCACTAGAGTCTAATTATGTCATATAAAAGCAACGTTTGCATTAGTTATCATAAATGTTAGTCTCAGTTGCCCTGGTGAGTTAAACAGGCATATAAAGAAATGGTTTTAAAGAGGAATTTGGAGATAAACACCCCATTTTGTAAGATTAGCATTTAATTTTAATTTTCAATAGTTTTTAAAAAAAACCTCTAATTTACCCATACAAGACATTAACAGTATTGAGAGCAGATGGAAGAAATGATGGCTTGATAGTATATGTGGAAAAAGCTGCAGAGAACAGTAATAAAGCTCTAATGGAGGATGCTATCTCATCTGACAGCTCTCAACCCAAAGTGAGTTATAAACTCATGAATCTGACTTATTAGTTGACAATCTCAAGCTTGTTCTGCACTTCCCCCTGTATCTCCAGGTCAAACAAATGCTACCTCTCTAATGATGGGCTTTTTAGTCCTCTTGCTGAGGTTCAAAGAACCATTTGCAGCTGTTCAAAGTTACTTTCTTTCTAGAGACAGGCAAGTTATTACGTTTGTCTGAAGAAAATTGATTTTCTCTGCACATGCCTAATACATACATCAGGCAGTGCTGCCTGTATTCTGTCAAAATGTGAAAAATAAGTCATAGAAGCTATGTTTGCATATGAAGTGTCACTGTGATATTTGCCATGTGATTAGAAGTATGAAAGAGAAGTATTGCATTTCTCTCTCACCATTCTATATTCCTAAGAATATCACACAGAGGTATTTCTGAGATGATCACTCAGAAAGAAAAATCAACTTAATAGTGAAATTAAGATATACATGGTGTGCAACAGCTCTCTCAAAATGCAAAGCCTGGGGTGGTTGGGTTGGGTTTTTTTTTGGTAGGCCTTGCAGCAAAAAAACAGTCCCAAAATAATAAAAATATAAATACATAAATCCATTCCAGCCCAGGCTGCCTGCAGGGAAGTGAGAGAAATAAACCATCCCCAGAAGATGTATTTATGACATCTGGAGTAGGCTCAGTGCAATGAGCTTCTGACCAAAGGCTGAATCACCATTTGCTAAGTTACCACCAGTGACAGCTCCCAGAGATGGAACAGAGCAAAGCATTTCCCTAATAACTGAAAAACAGAAATGGTCTAGACCTTTTTAAACAGAGTTATCTATTTCAGTATGAGCTATAAAATCTGACTAATAAAATCCCTTAAATTTGGCTAGGAACACTTGCATTAAGTCATAAATGAATGTAGCTGGTATTCTGTTTATCATTATCACCATAGAAATAAAGCAGGTAGTGCTGCAGTTTGATGAATTGTTATATGCCAAGAATTTGCTTGCCAGAACAGAACAATATTATTTATTGTTGTGTTTGCTTGGAGGATTTTTGGTTATTTTCTTGAGGTGGAGGGCAAGGTTAGCACTCTGCTGAACACAAAAACACTTGGATGATTTTTTTAACAACCTGAAAAACAAAGTCATGATCTGCTTTCAGTGTTGACAAAACTAAAGATATTATGGAATAAGTAAATATTCCATGCAAATACAGGTTGAATGAATTTGACTTACAGAATTGCCTGCACATCACCAAAAGCAATCTCATTAATATTAATCCTGTCTCTAGGTTAAAGAAGAAGCAGGAATGCTGTAAATTGGATATATCAATATTAAATACAGAAGTAATTTAAATTCTAAACATGTTTTAATCTTGACAGTGGCTGATGTAGAAGTCACATACCTGTCTCTTTAGACAAAGAGGAAAAATGTGCGCTTTTTTAATACATTTTCTGCAAAATCCTTTACATCACCTATATAAAAAAAAAAATCCCAAATTATTTTGCTGTTGCACTTAAGCTGACAGCAGAAAGCACAAAGTATAAGAAAACCTGGCTTTCCATTGAGCCATTACACATGTAATATATTTGGAATAAATAATTTCCTTCCATTTGCAGATGCTTGCCTAGCGTTTGGATTTGCTAAAACCTTGTCCTTCCCTGCATATCTCTTTTTTTTTTCATTAGTAGTTTAAAAGTACTTATTGTGTCAGAATCTTTACAATCAAAACAATCAAAGTAATTATTTTTTTTTCAGCACAGAAGCTGGCTCTGAATAAATTGTCTATCAACCTCTCATTTAGGTAGAGTACCTGTAGAGAGGAGGGTAGTAAACGCAGGATGGAAGTTTGCAGAGAATCAAGAAACATTTAGAGGAGCATTGAAAATGAGAATGTGTAACGTGGTTATCAGGCTTCCAAGTTGTTGTATTTATTCATAGCTCTTGGAAAGTGAATGCAACACTCTCCACACGAGATTCAGAGGCACAGAAACGTGTTTTCTGACACGGATCCAGGTGTATAGATGCATAGCACACTGCTAAGAAATGCGTTGTCTGGCAAGTGCAAAGAAGATTCTAAAGGAGGTTTGCTTTGCAATCAACCCAGGGAAAACCCTGTACCTCCTACTGCAACCTAGTCACATTTTACCTACAGAAACATGCATATATACTATATATAATAATGTTCTTTTTAAGGTGTGCACTATCCTCGTTAATATGGAATTAACAACCCTATGAAAGAAAGAAGGAAACCAAGCTTTGCTATAAATTGGATTCAGTTCTCCAAAAAGTTGTTTCCAAAGAAGCCAACTCCAGCATTCCTGTAACCATGGATACCAAACCTTGTAGCTTCATTCCCCTTTATTTGTCCTTTTTTTTTCAGGTGTATGTCCAGTTTCTAATCTCCTCAGCACTTGATTTTTGTTTGGTTGGCTTCTTTTATTTGTTTTGTGTTGTTGATGGTTGGTTGGTTGGTTGGTTTGGGGGTTTCTTGGTTTTGGGTTTTGGTTGGAAAAAAAATTCTTTTTTCTGGAAAAGCAGTGGGTGAGCTCACAAGACCTTCTAGGGTATCATTGGAAGGCTACAGGCCATCCATTTGGAATCAACATTGCCTTTAAATACAACAGGACTGCTGCTCTTGCCTCCTCAGAGCAGTCAGACAAAAGGGAGAATGCAGGTCCACCCATGAGAAAAAAAATTCAGGGCTGTATATGTCAGGCAGAAAACAGAGCAGCAGCTTACTATAATATTCATTAGGTCAAGGAGCTCTTCAAAGGCTGTTCTAATACAGGATCTTGTACCTGTAGCTTCAGACTGACCTCTGTACTTGTGATGCCCAATCTTCACTGCCATGATGAGATTGGATGAAAAATGTCTTTTTTAGTATTTGATTTTATCTTTCCAGTTTCTCCTGTTTGTAGTGTTGTCATATATTGTCGCTGTATTGTCAATATATTGTCAGACAGCAGCAGCTGAGCTGGCAACAAAGAACAGGTGGTAGATACAGGCTTTTTAATCACAAATTTTAACTACAAAATAATGTTATTAAAGCACTGTGTCTCTGTATTATTTAGCCCATTTTATGCCGTCCGAGGTGGGCAGTTTCTGATAATCAATCACTAAATATTCTATTTCATAAATTCTAACCCCACAGCCTAACAAAATCCCAGAAAATAAAATACAGAACAGGTAGAATTTCTGTCTTGGGTGCTATTGATGGGCTACTGAAATCAGCCACAGTGCTGAAGGCAGGCACAGTCCTTTTCAGTTAGGATTGTGTTTGGCACCAATTGTTGCTTTCACACCAACTGAAGCTCAGAGCATCAATTTTCTCCTCCATCTTCTCCTCCTGCCCCGCTAGATGGCACTGCCACGCACATTACTGCAGACAAAAGGAGCTTTTGCTGTCATGGAAAAACACACATTTCCAAAATGACAGAGGCAAAAATGCTTGCAAATGTTCTGGAGTTCTCGGAGATGCCTGGTAAAAAAAACATGTCTCATTTCCAGGCCGTGCATTTTGTATCCTCTCTGCCTCAGTGTAATTTGGAGATGACTGTGTTAGGGAAGGACTGCTTTCTGGAAACAATGCAGGATCTTTTTTTCCTGCTAAAAATGGAGAATGTGGACATGCTCACATGTATTCTGCAGGAAAACTTAATTACTCAGCCTGAGTGGTATTTTTTGCAGCTTCTTGAAAAAAGTAAATTTTATATATAGGATTTCTTCTTTTTTTTTTTTTCTCTACCTATCTCTAACACTATTATATCAGGTCAGGAAGATGAGCTTTGAAACACTTTGTATATATATATCAAAAATACTGTTTGAGTTCCTGTTATTATGACCCTAGTTAATCTTACACAACCATTGAGCTGTTTATTGAAATAGCTGTTCTCCCGTCCACTCAAAAAAATAAGATTGCCCAACAGGACATGTTAGCTGGTACACAACATTTTCAATGTTATTACAGTGACAGCTTTAGGTTGGTGCTTCACATTACAATGAAATAAAAATATTTTCCAGCGCAGCTAGTTCAAGATCCAAGGCCATGACAAAGTTGTTTAAGGGTAGTTATTACAAAAAAAGAATTGACTTTTAGGGACTTCTTCAAGGGAGCCTGAAGCAACGTAGAAGCACAATGTCATATCAGATAGCAGCACTACTTTTTAGCTGGAAAAAATAAACCTATTCAGAGATGTCAGCTCAACAATTGGTTTGCATTGCTAAATGCAAGGATACCATCATCTCCAGGATCTGACACTGGTATCCTTTATGTTGCTATGATACCAGATTATTATTTGATATGATACACTTCATCACAGACCAACACAGGAATAATGGTCAAGAGTAAATATGAATAATTCAAATTGAGAAAAATCTCCCTTTAAAACCAAACCAAACCAAACCAAGCCAAACCAGACCAAAACAAAACAAAACAAAACAAAACAAAACAAAACAAAACAAACCCCACTGTTTATCACACAGTTTCCCTCTGAAAAGTGACCCTGTGAATTGGATATCTGTAGGTTTCATCTTTACTGTCTTTCAATAGCTCCACCTGTTTCATAAAGCAAGCTGGATGCAGCATAGCCATAGTAGAGAGAAATACAGATTTTAGCTGCAGCTACACATGGGGAGAACTCTAGTGCTGCATTAATGCAGAACTAAAGAATGAACACCAGGAGGAAAACACACTTTTAACACCTACAGAGCATGAAGTGTGAATGTTGGTGCATAAAAGCATCAATTACGTGCACAGACCATTTGCAGTTTGCTGAGAGTAATGCAAGCCTTTAGCTAGTACAACAGAAATAAGCTGAATGCCACATTTGGAACCCTGACCTAATCCCTCATGGGTGAGTCCCAGACAGTCAGGTTGGCAGCAACCTTTATATCAACTGAGTCAACAAGAATTTTGTAGCAGAAGAGCACATTCATTAACATGTGAAATGATTACATGCTGCAGAGCAAAGCCAAAATGATTTTTACCTGCTTGATTGATACTGAAACATTAATACTTCCTTCTTCCCCATTTATTCCAAGCTGGATGTATATTATATTGTTGGAAAAAACGTGGACTTCCCAGGCTTCCAGCTTTAAGTGGAAGAAAAGATCGGTGCAGATTATTGCCTGCACATCTATGTGTCTGCTTATATATTTATCTAATTCTTCTTATTTTTCAGTTGTTATTGAGTGGCTGAATCCATACCAGCATAACCCCAGAGAATTGCCACTTCTCATAAACAAGTTGAGCTTGGCTGCCATCAATCCTGCAAGCCACTGGCTATTTCCCAAGCAGTAGTATTTATGGTGCTATCAATGGACTTTTCCTCACGCAGCAGTAAGCAGCTCTAATTGCTGCTGTGCCACCTCTGCCAAGCTCCTGGGAGCCTGAGAGATGGAGCAGGGCATTGATTGCTCCTTTACAAGATACAGGCTTACAGAAAGGTGAGAGGAGAGTAATTGTCCTTTGCCTCCTCACAGCCATCCATTTTATTTTCTCTTCAATCCTTTTTTGGGGTCATTTCTATGGTAAGGAAGTGCTTTAGCACCTTTGGTGTTACTTGTTCTCTGCTCTTGAATTGGAAAGTGGGTATCTCACATTCTTGCTGACCAAAACCATGACTGATATATTCCTGCATTTTGCAAAAGCTATCCCCAGTTTGGGTTTTTTTTGTGCTTGGTTTGATTCTTTCTGCACACAAGTCGATTAAAGCAAAACCTTTCCATGCACTCTGAGGAAGATCAACACAGGCAGCATTAGTTCATAAGCTGTTGCTCAGAGTTTGAGACTCATTAAATTTGATTTATTAATATTTATTTGTTATGATACTGCCCTGAAACCAAACAGTCTTCTTTATGTTGCATGCCATGCACCCCCAAAGAGAGCATCCTGCTTCAAAGAGTTGCCAATTACACTGAGCCAAGCTGCAGGAAAGATTGCTGGCACAAGGGAAATGGCCAGTGGAAGGATGGCAAGTGCCATGTTCCTGATACACTTTTCCTTTGAGGTGCAATTAACTAGAGGGAATGGGAAGGGGGAAAGTAGGAAGGAAGCCTGAAGACATTGTGAAGGGATAAAAGAAATTTAAGATATGTAATGGGCAATTTCTTTTTTACAGAAGTGAGGAAGCTTGAAGTAAGGGCAAAGGTTTTATCTTTTCTCTGGCTTCTGAAGGTACTACAGCTGCTTCAGATGTGTGTTTTCCCCTGTGACCTCGACTGTAAGTGGCTGGCCAGGGGTCAAGCACCATTTATTCTCCACCTCCCAACCCTAGACCTGCAGGTTGAGGGGAGGCACAGTGGAAAACAACCACGGATGGGCTCAATTTTATCCTCTTCTTCCCCTCCTCTCCTTAAGGCTACTATCATGTTGAGCACAGCTGCTTTATGCCCTTTCTCATCCACTTGACTCACTCCTTTACATCTGTTCCTGGGTGACTTGGTCTAGGTGCCCCTGCTCTGGCAGGGGGGTTGCACTAGATGATCTTCTAGCTCCCTTCCAACCCCTGACACTGTGATTGTGTTTTCTGAGTCTCTTCCAGTTGAGTACTGACACAACTCAGAGCCCACATTTACCTCCAGACCCTTCAGGATTGGTTGATATTACGATCTGAATAAAAAAAACCCAAACAAACAAAAAAACCCAACCTACATCAATTCTTTTGGCTAGAGGAAGACAAAGTTGTCAGTTTCCCTTCCATGTATAACTGGTATTGCTGATGTTGCTGGGAAACATCCATGATTGCAGGGTAACCTATGGAGAAGGCTCAGGTGCAGCAGTGTTGCCCATCTGTAAGCACAGATCTATTTTATCATTCACTTGATATCCTACCCTGTTGGGGGCTTCTGGAAGGATGAGGTGTTGGAACCATACTCCCATTTACACCACTTCTCCAGCTTGCAGATATTCAGGCTAATTTGGTGCTGTCAGCTCCTCCACTGGGTTCAGAAAGTGCCCGAGGCATTTGGCAGCAGCAGAGTTTGCTGTGACTGCAAAGACAGACAACAACTCTTTCAGAATAAATCCTTTTTTTACTCGAAGAACCCAAC
Source organism: Ceyx melanurus (assembly GCA_024611195.1). NCBI lineage: Eukaryota > Metazoa > Chordata > Aves > Coraciiformes > Alcedinidae > Ceyx > Ceyx melanurus. The sequence goes on along the minus strand of JANHGL010010051.1, from coordinate 107,987 downwards.
CATGATTCACAACAGGGATGTAACAAGCAATATTATTAGGAGAAAACAGGACTACTGAACTGTCAAAGAATGATCTTAAGTTAAAGCTTAAACCCTGTTAAGTTCCCAGATATGGTGTTATCTTCATCTTTATATTTCATTTTTCTAACGGGTTTCTCTGATTGTTTTGGAGAACACTGCAACTTTTTCATTCCTAAAAGTAATATATTGCATCTATACAGATTTTTTTTTTATCATCTTCCTTAATGGATATTGGTAAAAATTAAAATGTCTTCTTGGGAAAAAAAGTTTTGAAGAATCTAGCTGTGATATTGCCGTGCTGTCAGAGAAGGAAGCATACAGGAGAGAATACATTGCTTTATAGACACTGTTGAACATTCACTGCTGAAAAGAGACATCAATAATGTAAAAATTTACTTTACTAGGGGAATGTTCCTTGACTCCTTGAAGTGTCCATCATGCCTGCCTTCCCTTCTTTCCTTTTTGTGCTAAAGCATTGAAGTGGGTGTCCACTGTTGGAAATATTTATACAAGATGCTTGTAAAATCACTTGCTGTTTGTGGAAGGAGTTATTTTCCAAATCTTCTGTCAGAGTATGGTCAGAGACCTTGTGCAGTACTGCACTGAATAATCACAGTAAATGAAGTAATTTATAAAGTTATTCCTTAAAATCCTCAAAATTTAAAACATAAACATACCTACTGAACTAGAAACCCAAGCTTTTTAAGCTTCCACTGTTAAGAAAAGGCAAAATCTCCAATAAAATCTTTAAATTCAAATTAACAGGTAGAGATATATTCGAAAGCTGCACATTTATAAAAAGATGTAAATCAGATCTTTATACAGAGAGAAGTACTGGGGAAAGTGTTATGGCTAAAGGTAAACTCAAAGCTCTGAGCAGGCAAAAGCATCCCTTGCCAAGCCAGCCTTGCTCCCAGTGCAATTTGCATTCTGGAATAAATCAGATAAGATATCCTTGCATGCAGTGAACTTGTTTGGATTCTCTAAGGTGAGTGCTTGAATTGCTGAATTCCAAGTGGAATAAGGAACACGACAGCCTCATTTGGCTTCAGGGCCATGAGAAGGAATCTGTCCATGGAAATAAGATAATTTCTTAGCAATGCAGTTTAAATATTCCTCTCTTCTCCCCATATTGTGAAAGATATTGTTAAGCACTGCAAGACGAAAATCAGACATCCTTTTTTGGCTTTCTGACTTGCTATTATCTCCCAAATCCATGCAAATTACTACCACACAAAACAGTATTCAAGATGCTCTTGACTTATTCATAAGAGATAAGACAAACCAGCTCCCTTAGTTTCTGAAGGAACTGGAGATCCTGAGCAAATAATTTTCCTCACAGATTTTGAGTCCTTATAATTTTTTTATTGGCCCACTACTGAAGGTCAGATTTGAGTCACAGTTATTTTATCAGAGATTAGAAAGTTAACTATATTCTCTAAGTTTTTTATTACAGTGCCCCAGCAAAAAAGATTCTAAATAATGAAATCTTCTCCCAGATCCTGGATGAATGTGACATGACCTAGCTCTGACAACATTTTTGGAGCTTTACCTGGGCAAATAAAGCCTCACATGTTTATAGGGAGAAGATGCCCAAATAAACAGAATAAAATGTTCTGTGTTTTTGCAGGGGTGATACCTCAGATCAGCTTGGAGTTGGACTGGGGGTGCTCAGATCCAAGGAGTTCTCCATCTTTAGGTGGAGGATTGCTAGCAGTCATCAGCCAGTCTGAGGTCCTTCCCAGCTAACATGTTGTTGACTCTCCAGGAAACAGTTTCAGTATTTCTGAAAACCTGGTGAACTTTTTCTTTGTTCTCCCACCAAACTCTACAACGATGTCAACAAACAGATTAAACATGTAAACAGGGAGTAGAACATGACAGACACATTTACAGGAAGCAGAGTGATGGCTGAAGTTACTTCTGACATTGCTCAATGATGCTGAAAACTAAAAATGGCACTTTGAGAAATTTCTTTTGACTCCATTATATCTCCTACCTACATGGAACAAAGCACCAACCCAAATCAAACTCACCCTACGTGTAACACCATTTTCTAATTGTTCTTTTTGCACCTCATAATAATGCTGTTATTTGTTTTGGAATCATCTTTGGATAAGATGTGGATTTACTAAGGGGAAAAATAAAAATTTCCCTTAATTGGAATCTCCTTTATTCATGACAGATTTTCATATTTCATTTTATATTATCCACTGACCTGTTTTTCCATGCATTCCCTCACCATTTTAATTGAGCTCCTCCTTGCCCAAAGCATAGCATTGTAATTCTACATTCTCCTCTTCACTTTAAAGAATTCCTTAACTCCCCAGGGAGCTATTGAGCAGCATATTCACAGATATTCACAGATATATGGCAGCCTGATCACAAAGTTGCTTTATATTTTTAATCTTTTGGTTGTAAAGCTCTTCTTTCCATCAGGAATGAAATTGCATGGCTCTGGAGTCAAGACCTCCTCACTGCTAACATTCATTTGGGAGCTCTATAATGCTGTTTGGCACAATGACACAAAAAATGGTGCCACGTGGAAAATGCAGTGAATGCAGAGAAAGCACCCAAGGAGATCTAAGGCTGATCTGAAATCTCTGTGAATGAAATCTCAGAACTATTTTCTATTATCAGGCATTCCATTTTTTGCAGCAAAGACTGATCTAATGGAAGTGATATACACTGGGGTTTCTGACTGTGGCAGATTATTGACTGAAGGTGCCTTTTAGATCTTTTATCATCTGAGTTTTGGGTAATATGAGTTGAAAATTGAAAGGTTTTTTTCCCTTACAATAAATGTTTGTTTGGTTTGGTTTGCCACAGTGATGTGGACAGGGATGGTCCTACTGCAAACTGCTGCAGCAGGGTGGGAGCTATGAACTGACCAATCAGGAAAACTAGAGAATGCAAAGATTGAAGTTGGGGATCATCGCTGGGCTGGTGCTCTGTACCCTCTTATGTGGGCAGTAGCATCAATATATTCAATATCAACATTTTTCTTTAACAAATCTTGGAGAATTTTATCAGTTCGGGTTAAAACTACACCTCTGGTCATGCAGTACCTGCTAAATTGTCACCAGCAGGCTTGATGTTGTCAAGGAATATTATTAAATAATATAATCTTTGGTAAACAAAGGTGATGTTGCTTTCTGATGACCTAGAAATTAAAAGACTTCTTCGTCTTTCTCATATTTTCTCTATTAAAAATATTAACCGTTCCAAATGATTTCTGTTTTCTGTCTGGAACTGATGTTGCACAGTTTCTGTTTGGGTTCATATCTAAATATTCAGAGGCTGACAGTCATAAAAAAATTGAGCATAATTTTTAGCATGCCAGAAACCTTTAAAAAAAAGGCAATACAGAACAAGAGCATAGCGTGTAAAATTTGTCAGTAGCTCTTGTTTTCTATTGGAGCTGAAAAAACTCAGCTTGGTCGAATTTCCACCCATGAATCCAGAGTTCCAAATGCACAGACACACGCGTGTGTCACACACCCCACCTTCAGGTCTGCTCTGAGATTGAGGAGGAATGTGGGAATACTTTCCTGATACACCTGAGCCTATTTAGCCATTGATATTTAATGTCCAGGATCATCTCTGGAAGTGTGAAAGTAGAGTGCAGGTCAACTGTGGGAAAGTGCTCATTCCCCTAGATGCCTGAGGCTTTCAGTTAGAATACTAAAAAAATGATATTATTGTCCTCATTACTGTCTCAGGACTAATGCAATGCTGGTTTTCATGACAGCAGTTTAAGATAAATTATTTTTATTATAGTCTTAGCTCACGTCCGGGTTGAGCTTCAAAAGCAGAGCAATCCCTGTCAAGTGGCAAGAAGCTGTGAAATATAATTAGAATTACTGGTAGGCTCTACTCAAAAAAAGACTTAAACCAGAATTATGTAATTATTTTTCTTTAGAAGAGATTGTCTGCTGGATTTACTTTCCTATTAAATCTGAGAATAGCATTAAGCCTTCTAACACACTTTGTCAAATAGCAGCACAGAATTTGCTAAAATTATTTCATTGACCTTAATTGTGCCTTGCTCTGGGTACCTTTGGAGACTAGGATATAACATCCTCTTTCTGTCCAAACAACTGGGTCTTCAAAATAGGAATTTCACTTAGAGATTTTCTGCACACTCATCAGAAAGCCTTTAACTGTTTTCTTGCAGTTATTCTGATAATTATTTTTTTTTATTTAATTTTTTTTTGCTATTGTAGCTTGCATGAGAGCTTGAGGAAAGGTATTTTTTTTTCTCATCAAAATGCCCATGCTCCTTATGAGTTTGTGCCATGGTGGGTAACTGAACCCCAAAATCCTGACCCTTAGGTGCTCATTTAGACAGGTCCAAATGAGTAGAAGCAGGTCCATTAATTGATGCCTGAGACTGTTGGAGTTGATACAATGACCTGTTTTATGTTCAGACCGATGTTGCTGAAGGAAGAATTTGGGGTGCTTTGAATTATAATATTTTTAGATAAATTATTTTATTTTCATAAAACATCATTTGCCTTTATGATGCTGTTAAAGTAATGAATAAAAATTACAGTATGTGTAAGAAATATGAAAAAAAAAAAGTAAATTCTGAATATCCTAACATATTTCTACTCCAGATATCCTCAGGAAAGCAGCATCTTATCAAGGGCACCTAATGTTATTAATCAAAGTAGCAATTTATGACATTTGAAATGGCCTTCACTTCACACGCCAGGAGAATACAGATTATCTGCAGCTATCAGTTCTCACCCTGGTGTATTTTGTTACCATAATGCCATTACTTCTGATTCTGCCTGCAAACTGCCCACACTTCCAAGGCTTATTCTGCAGGCAAAATACCAAACAAGAGCCTTATGAATATTCAGAGCTTACCCCATGGCACTAACTCGGCTCTATTTATAGCTGTGATTTATGAAGCTTATGAGCACAGCTAGAATTTGAGCTCAGCATTAACATTCCTTTCTTGGGTGACATGACAGTTTATAGTTCACAGCATCGCTGCATTACAATAGAAATGATTTAGTTGTATTTAATCCATTCGTTTAAGATAAAAATCATCACTCCAAACCTGTAATCTTAGTTAGTGTGACCAGATATGGAGAAGAGTAAAGAGCATAGGAAGAATTGAATATTTTCCTGGAAAACACAGAATCACAGAGTTAGGGGTTGGAAGGGAGCTAGAGGATCATCTAGTCCAACCCCCCTGCCAGAGCAGGGGCACCTAGACCAAGTGATGCTCTGGCTGAGGATGTCTTCTGCTTCCCAGGCAATCAGAGAGCAGCTTCCCACGTCCAGCTGCAATGTCCCCCCATTTCCAGGGAGTGAAAATCCCCAGTGAATGGGGTTCCTCAGGAATAACAACAGGAAGAGAACAGGGCAGCCTGTCACATAGGTGAAGACTGGAGTTTAATACCTAAACAGAGATTCTTCAGGCACTCAGCTTGGCCTTTGGTTCTCATTTCTGTCTAAATAAGATGTAAGAAGTGAGTAGAGAAGTTTCTCGAGGCATTCAAATCTCAAGTGGCCAATTTGGTTGTCCTGCTTATGCTCTGGCTTCAGTTTATTACTAAATATAGCCTTAGGAAAAGGTATTTGTTTTTCCTAGGTCCCATTTCAACAGCCTTCTCTTGCAGTGTGATTATTTTTCCTTTTAATTTTAGGTTCATATTTTTGGAGACTCTTCATTAGTACAGCCATTCCTCACTTTCTCAGAGGTGGTTTGGGAGTTTGTCTGTCAGGATTGTTCCCTCTCCAACTGCTATTTGTGGAACCTTGGGCTGTCAGCTTTTCCTCCTCTCCTCTCAAGGCACAGTGTTTAGCTTTCAGTCTTTCACTGCAGGGCTTTAGTTCTTTACATGGTAATGGCAAAGAGACTTTTGCCTGGAGCATCTGAAGCAGATCTGAGCCTCTCTAAGCATGCCAGGCTGCTTGCAACCCTGGATGACTCAAGAGTTAATACGGCTAAATTTAGAATACTTCTGGCCATTTGTCTCTTTATCTTTACAGTAGAAGGACAACCCAGCTGTGCAAGCTGGACAGGACACACTATGCATTTCAGTGTGCCCTAAGTGGAATCATCTTAGGAACCACATGTCCCGGGGAATATTAAATGTATCCTGACAATAGACACGTCTAAATGCAAGCCATTTATTACCTTGCAAAAAGAGACAGTAATTTGGGGAGTCGCTGTACTTCACGCAAGCTGAAAGCAAAAAGAAAAATAGAGTTTTCATGAGCCTACCTCATCACTGGGTTCTCTTCTATTGTTATGACAGGTTTAAAATTAAAAGCTAAGCAGATGCCCAGTGAGGTCACCATAAAGATCACAGCTGACTGTGAAGTCTGTGACCACAGTTGGCAGATAGCTTTCAGAGAAATAAAAATATGACTGCCCAGTGCAAAAAGGGCCTTCTGTAAATAGGAATAGAGGCAGAAGCTCCAGAATTTTGTATATTCATAGAGCCATCTAGGTTGCAAAAGACCTCTAAGATCATCAAATCCAACCATTAACCCTACTCTGCCAAATCCACTAACATTACTCATAGAATCAGAGAAGGTTTAGTAGATTAACATTAAGACTAGGATGGAAGAGCAATTTTGAAAAGAAAGTTGAATTGAGAGGTTAAAAAAAAAATCATTGATCATTGAGTTTGTGCTTGTATAACTATATTAAAAAAAGCAATTCTATTGAACATCATTTCCTGAGTGTGCATAGAGAAATAAGATTCCTGTTTAGTTTTAATGGCTTACTGACTCATTACAGGCAAATAATAGTGTTACATTTAATGTAAAGAAGAAATGGAGACAAGGGCTCTCTAAAGGTGTCTTTTTCCTGGCCTGCATCCTTAAAATATGAGATTATTACTTGCTGAGAGAGACAAGGCTCAGTGCCATTAGAAGCTGTGTATAACCAACAGATGATTTTGCTCCTACCCTGTATTTGTAATTGCACAGAAAATCATGTTCTGTTCTTTCCAAACTTATTTCACAGTCATTTTGGACCCACTGCTGGCCAGTGCCATCAGCCCTGTCAGTCTTACCATATGGGTCATGGTAATATACCTAAGCAGGGGAAAAAACCCCTGCAGCATCAGCAGGAGTTGAGTTATTATAGGAGGGAGAAACTATTCTGCAGACACCAAGGTCAGCAAGGAAGGGAGGGAAGGGGTGGTTTGGCTTGTGCCTGCAGGAGTGCTAATTGAGAGCTATAATTTAGTGCAACCTCTGCTGACACTGAACAGAAGTCTTCAAAATTAATTAGCTAAAGAGTGCAAGTGACACAGGGAAAGGTGAGAAATGGTAACGTAGGGATTTATTTATAGTGGTTAAGGAGACAAGATAATGTGTGTGGAGGAAGAGCTGTGATGTCCTGGTTCCCCCTGCTTTGGAGTCTTGCTCCAAACATGATGGGCAAAGTGAGGCAGCTAACAATGTTAAATGATCAGCAATAATAGATTTAGATGAGTGGAAAAAGAAAACAAATTAAACAATGGAATATACATATTACAAATAGAGGTTGCCAGATATTATTTTATCACCTAGGTATGCCAGCATCCAAACAGGAGGACGGTGCAGCACGAGAACTACCACAGCAGCATTTTGTTTCCCAAAGGAGATAATAAAAAGGTACTTTTCCAACAAACAGTACTGAATAAACAATCTGATGGGATGCTGCTCCATTACAAAAAAATAGCTGAACCATGCAACTGACAGCTCTGAAAAGATGCAGCAGTTTGTGACTATCAACAGGGATCAAAAGTTCAGGAGCACAGAGGAAAACATTTTGAGCTTTCATACTAATAACTAAATGCTTTGGACAAGTGCAAAGCCAGGGTGTGTGCCAAGTGCCATCCAGAAGGTGAATCACAGCAGTCTCTATAAGCTATGCACAGTCAAAGCAAGAAGTTAATATACAAAATGAACACTGCAAAGAAGCAGAAAATTATATTAGAAGGAAAGATGTGAG